>JASDQU010306959.1:50677-73053 GCA_032191745.1 Picea mariana | reverse complement strand
CCAAACTTTTCCTATTCTCACCTCCTCCCCCTTTTCCCCTCTCATCCCAACCCCTCATTCTTGCCTCCCATGGTCTCACCTATATCCCTCTCTTCTCCAACTCTCCCTCACATCCTCTCCTCCTCCCCCTCCATATTGTATCCCCCTACCCTTTGGCTTCTCACTTATTTCCTTCACGCCCACCACTCCACCTTCCCTATCCATCCACCCTTCACCTCTTCTCACCTCCTCCCCCTTTTCCCCTCTCACCCCACCCCATCATGCCCCACCACATCCTTCCTTCCCCTTCGCCCCATAAAATTCCTATCCCCCTCTACCCCTCTATTCCTACCTTAGATTAGACCTTGTCGATGTCTACACTTGATCCCCTGCCTCTTCTCAATTCCTATCCCCCTTTGTGCCTAGGCATCCAAAGCCATGAACAATGTCTCGAAACATTACACATTACCTCTGGAGGGTGTCCTTGGCCTATGAGAAAGATGTTAATGCCCTCATAATTTTTTGATCATTAGGTATGGGCCTCAAGACCTTTATATGGTTGATGGGGTAAACCCAAGCCTTAGCTAAAGTAAGCCTCTATCCCCAACCCCATCCACTCTTTTGACCCCACCTCTACCTGCATCTCCATCTTCCCCTAAGACACCAATTCCCTCGTCCATTGGGACATTATCTCTACCTTGACCACCTTCACAAAACTGGGGCCATTATCCCCCCCCCTTRGGACCTCGTCACCTCTGCTAATAGACCCTCTTCCCTAAATCCCTATTCCTTCCATATCCCCTATTCCCTAGGGCCCTATTCTTTCCCATAGACACCTTCACACTATTTACACCTAGGTTTTCCCCCCCCTTCATACTAGGTGTTGGAGCCTCCTTTGTATTTAACTCGTCACAATTTTCACTTTTGATACTTAAAATTTTAAAGAGGATCTTTTGATTTTTCCCCCCGCAAAAACTTTGAAAACTCTGTGACCTTGTCGATTAAGCAGCGATGCTTTCTCTACCCTCAAAACAAGTTCAATTTCTTAAGAATGTCGCTCCCTTTGTTTTACTTCGGGATCTCGCAAGTCGGATAATATAACTCATAAATTTACATGTTCCGAGTCACGAAATGGCGAAGTCTTTTTAAATTTTCGCTCAAGACGGTAACCAGGGTAAAATCTTTTAACCCAGTGATTAGACGTCACCGGGGTTTCGCGCCTTGGCATTCGCCAAGTTTGAACTTTAATTTTTATAGCTCCGAGAGCCGAGAACACGAAGTTCTTTCGGGCTAACCTTGGTCAAAGACTAAAGCAACAAGGCTAACCCTGGTTAAAATCTGTTTTCGGCATTTCACCGCTCGACACTATCTTTTATAAAGTTTCGACGTCTAAAATCCCGACTCACGAGGTCGCGACGTAATTATAACTTGATTAATTAATCACCTAATCCAATATTTTTCTCCCCTTAATTGAGTCTTAATTATCGCCATCTCGCATTTTCGCGACTCGGCGTACTAATCTCCCAGAAATTTGTCTTCGAAGTTCCGAAGTCGTGATGTGGAAAAATAAATTGATTATAAAATTAATGAAGTTCCAAATCACGATTAATGTTATTTAAGCCAAAGTCGGTCCTCGCGATCTCGCGAGTTGGGGACTCAAAATGTTAAGAGGAAATTCATGATACAGTGAACAACGAGAAAGTTATTAACTTTGCTAAGTTTTGATAATTTAAAATAAAGTGAAATATG
Organism: Picea mariana; assembly: GCA_032191745.1. Taxonomy (NCBI): domain Eukaryota; kingdom Viridiplantae; phylum Streptophyta; class Pinopsida; order Pinales; family Pinaceae; genus Picea; species Picea mariana. Next base: position 71,325 of record JASDQU010306959.1, on the reverse strand, counting down.
TCTCGGGCATCAAGGCTTGCACATTTCTCGAGGTAACCATCTCTCTCCCCACTCCGACTGACTGTCAAACCGTCTGACATTGATGACATTAACGAAGAATTAGGGTGAATCTACGAATAGATAAAATCGAATTTTACGCAATAAATTTGTTTCTAATTGCGATTTGACAGACTTATTCCGAAAAGTACCGAATTTTCAAATATATATAGGAGTTTCATTTTTTATAATGAAAACATTTTTCATAAACACGTAGAGCTCATCATTTTCCCAGTGAACCAATTTCTGCATGTATACACAGGTCTATCGCAGAAGGGCGAAAACGCAAGCTTCAGCTATGGATCCACAGAAAGCAGCAAAGGCGAATGTCGAGATTGCAGTGTAGGGCTTAGACAATGTCTCCAATACTTCACCCCGGATTGGCGACTCAGTCCCTAGATGGTCGTTTGTTTCAGATATTCTGCAATCTGAGTTGGTGAATTACTCAGACTCTGACGAAAACGAAAAGGATGACCTGAATACCAAATACAAGATAGTTGTGCAATCCGGAATGCATTGGGTAGCAACCAAACCACGGTTTCTCCCATATTATGACATGATCCGATGGGCGTTGGATCACATAGACCTACCCACCAGAACTATCATAAATGACCAACGGGTCACGGTCGGGACTTTTAGACCAGAGCATATCCAAACCATGTATAAGCTCCCAACAACATCTGAATACACATATGATGCTGAATTCTTGGAAGGATTCAAAGAGAAGGAGTGCAATCAATATGACAAAACCATGCCCGGTTTGATAAAAGATTGGGTTTTTCACACCGCGAAATTCAGAGCAAATGACCAGGGCATTTATTCAATCGCTTCGATGGAGCCATAGTATATGTATGTGGCAATGATGACATGCCGACTATTCGGAAAGGATGATACATCGCATTTATACATTGCATGGGTACCTCTCATGTTTCGGGTAGCAGAAGGTTGCTCGTTTAATTGGGAAAAAATACTCTCGGACAGTTTGTTCAACCTGGTCTCAGAGTATCGGGAGCAGAAGGCAAGCGGGAGACTATCCTTTGATGAGCTAGGCTTGGAATCTAGTCCAAGAGAATCCCGTGCATGAGTATCATGACAAACTGTGGGAGAATAAAGCGGACAAATTCATTTACGAAATTTTCAACTGGGTGATGGTGCCCCTGCACATCGCCATTTTTGGTCGCTCGCCACCTTCTCGGATATCATTGCTGCAAATCTGAGTGGTATAGCGGACTGGTACGTAGAAGCAGAATTTTCCTATTTCAGAGTGTTCGGAGCTGCTGTTCCCCCACTTGCACTACCACTATTCATCCCCGACAAGCTGGCTTGTCGCGAGATCGCCCGACAAACAGTGATTGGTGGGGTGAGTAAATAACTTAAAGCATATTAGAAGAAGGTATGGCCGTTTTTCCCCGTTCGGCTAAATTCTTATTCTTTATTGGATTTTGAGCATGCCAAAGCCGAGGCTGCAGCCCTGGAAGACCTGAGTTTGGTCTCCATTGATTATAAAAAACATGATCCTCAGAAAATTGTAAGTAACCATTTAGCTAATTGTGGACTGAAGAGGTTTGAACACGAGTGTTCACCCCCAGATGACATTTTCCGAGGGGCTAGGTCTTATGGGGAAGTGCTAGTTCGAATCTGATCTTTAGCACCCGAAGACATGGCCTTTGTATTAAAGTTTCAGGAAAACAGACCAAGTTGTCTTCCTGCAGTGTTGTGCGGAGGGAGCCCAAACATTTTTGAGACGGAACCAAAGGATGATGAAGGCCCCAAAGAAGCAATTTATGGTTCAGGAAAAATCCATAATGAGGAGGAGAAAACGAATAAGCCCGAAGCAGAGACACAGAATCCAGACCTGCCAGAGACCCAGAATCCGGAAACTGACATGAAGACCTCTGATCCTCCAAAGAAACAGGACTCGATCGTCACACCAGGAAAGGCAGCAAAACAGATCGGGGAACCTATCAATTCTGTCACCCCCTTGCAGTCGACGCAAGGAAATATAGAAGAAGGATGGATTTTTGATGAGGAACTGAGGCCTATCAGAGCAGAAGAACTTCCCCCAAACGAGTTCTTTTTTGACAAAAAGAGAAAAGCGGTGGTGAAAAGGGAGTCCTACCAGGACAAAGGATCGACTGCTAAACAATTCAAGGTTATGACCAATGGAAAGAACAAAAAGAATGAAGAATTCTCCACGGAGATCGCAGGAACGCTAGGAGCATATGCATCGGCGAATCAATTCTCGATCGGGATGTTAAAAAACCATCTCAAAAGAAAGAATCGTCTGATCAAGACTCTCGAAGCCAGAGTAGCTTCGGCCACAGAAAGTGCTAAAGGTCAGGTGAGTGGGGAAATAGAAATGGCACGACTAGCTGATAAAAAGGAAATAGAGATACTCAAGACTAATCTTGAGCAAGCACAATTGGTGGTCCGAGATGGTAGAGCGCAAGTGAGTCAACAGAGAGATCTGATTCAACAATTGCAGGCTCGGGCAGAAATCGCCGAGAGCAAAGACATAAATATCAACATATTTAAATCCCGAGCTAGTGAGATTCGGAGCAAAATGTTTTTGGCACAACAGAATTTGCTTGCCAGGATAGGAGAGATTTGGGAGAACTGTCTGTTGGTGAATCAAGTGTCCAAGAACTTGACTTCCAGGGAAAGGGAGGCCGAAGTGGCTTGGGTCACTTTCCAGGATGCAGTAATCGCCACAAATAACAGGTTTTCGGCGGACGTTCCTGGGCTTGCCATCCCTGAACAAACCAGAGGAAATATTCTATTGAAAGATTGGGAGCATAACATTGCCCTGGGAAAGGAACAGGTCCAAAAGGTAATCCTCTCTTTAGAAGAAGCTTTTAATTCCATAGATGGAGAGTTGTTGTATATTGACAGCCGAGGCGATGCAGAAGCATTGATGCAAATAAACATGGAATAGATATCATTCGATCTGAAGGAAAAATATGAGAGAGATTCAGCTGACATCTCTCAGATGGATACGGTGGACATGGCCAAAATTGATAAGCACTTGATCAAACCTAGCGCGCAACTAAGTGCCCTCGACATTGTCGATGCACAAATGGGAGATAGGCTACAACAGCTAGCCCGAGAATGTTACTTCGTCGAGGCCAACTGTCAAGTAGCGCCTTCACGGCTCATATCTCAGTTTGTAGAAAAATGTATCGCCTGCACCGAATCAGCGCAAAGACGAGCACCTAGCACCAAGTAAATATAGAGCAAGAGAAAGGGAGCAATTGCGCTCCTCTCAGTTGTAACCGAATTTGTGTAACCGTATAGATTCTAACTGATCTGTAAAGATGTATAAATATATCACAGGACGAAATAAACAGGGCTGGACCTTTTTTGAGTCGATTGTAATAGAGTTTTTTGCATTCGAGAAGTTAATACAAGCAAATCTGGAGATTCTCGATTCCGTCAAGACTGTGTTATGAGTTTGTTTCTTCGTGTTTCATGTTTCATTTCATTACATTATTCATAATTGATATGTTCCGTTATAATTTAGTACGACCACTACTATAACGAAAGATTTTCATTTTTCTGTAATTGGTTATTGTCTTTCCTCTGCACCAGCTATCATCGGGTGTAAGACCAATTTGCACTTACAGAATTACATATATATTTGTGATGTGTCAATTATTTCTATACTAATTTCCTCTTCTGTTTATATGTGAGTTTTCTCTTTGATAGGAACCTTGCGTTATGTGCAGCTAAATGTTTTTCTCTCACTCCACACCTTTTTATTAAAATTAATACAATTACGGGAAAGAGCCTTCAAATTTGCATTTCTATTTTATTATTAAGTAAAAAATTTCTCTTTATTTCAACCAAATTGAACAGCGTTTAAATATCTCTTTAAATCATTTCCTACTATTACTGTTCCTCAATGACTGTCCCTGCAGCAACACAACCTAATATCGAACCCGAACTATCCAATCAAACGCATATTGCTTTAAACCTTTTTGACATAATCCTTAAAACTGCTAATAATCGGGAGGAACTTGAACATTCATGGGCAGCCATTGAACAAGATATAACTACTCAGGAACAGTTGGAAGCTAGACGATGCGAACGTAGAAATCTCCCCTAGTTTCCTAGACCAAAGGTTGACGTTACCCTCTTACCTATCTTTCACCTACTTTCAGATGCCTTGACACTGTACTTTTGAGCCTTAAGTAAAGACTCAGGAACAACATCTTTCTGGCACCATTGCCGTGGAGCGAAGTTACGAAATCTTTTCCTTGGGAAAACAACATTTATTTCGTTGAAAAGTGCGACTCTTTGATAGTGAACATAGAGTACACACAGTTTTAAGGCTTTTTCAATCTTTCACTTGGCAACTCCACGAAAACATACACTGGATTCTGGTAGAAAGAGTACCAGACAAAATCCGGATGGCAAGCTGATCACGCCTGTTACTGATCCTGAAAATTTTTTAAGGGCGAGAGGCTCGTTTGAGCCAACCGCTGCAGTTTATAAGCCTAAAAACCCACCTTTAAAGACTAAAGGCCATTCAGAACCTTCTACTTCACGTAGCCCTCTGTTTGATACCAAAGATCTGATGTCAAACCGCTCTAAAGTTAGGAGTGAGATTCATTCAACTTCCCCATCTGTACACAAGGGAAAAGGTCCTCTATAAAGTTCTTTGACAGTTGGCATATCGAATTTTCTTTGACAGAACTTCCCAGTCTCGCCTGATTCCAAAGAGTGTGTTACACACTCATTTTCTACACCCAAATCAATGGCAGGCGTCGTAGGAGGTGGTGGAGGTGCCCCTAGAGGAGGTGGTGGAGGTCAAGTAAATGTCCCTCCTCCCAGAGTATTCGCAAAAGTAGCAGCGAGATACGCTCCCCTGGTTTTTCCAGTTCCCCTCCATGATTTGCCTGAAAACTACATAAAAAATCTTCCTAAGTTCACTGGGGAGGGAGATCTAACCGCGACCGAGCATATAAATTTCTTTGACCAGTTCGTAGACGTCTGTGGTATCGAGCACGAAGATGTCTATTCGATACTACTTGTCCAGACCTTTGAAGGACAGGTTCCATCCTGTCATATGACGCTTTGGAAGATGCTTTCCTCAGACAATGGGGAGAACGGAAAGATCACTTATATTATCTTACCGAGTTTGGGTCCCTAAAGAAAAAGAACTCAGAAACGGTTATGGAATTTATTCTGAGATTCAACAAACTGTATAATAAGATTCCAGCCGCAGTTAAACCCTCCGAACCCTCCGCCAAAGTAACCTTCGCGGGAGCTTTCGAGCCAGATTTCACACTACTTTTACGAGAAAGAAGAGGAGCCACCCTAAATAGAATGCAAGACGATGTTTTCGAAATAGAATCTAATATGATGGCTTCAGGTAAATTAAAAGCTAAAGTAGAAACAGTCAACCACGAAAATAGACGCTATAGGGAACCAACGGGTCCTTCGGGGTCAAATAGATACACTGATGACAGAGTAGATGATATGGCCCGAATAATTAAAGAACTGTCTAACAAAATATCTAGGATGGAGTTGGAACAGGTTAAAGCTGATTCTTCTAATAAAAAGGATTTCAGGAGAAACCCAAATCCCCAAAATCAACAGAGACAAATAAAGAACGAAGATCAAAAAATACAAGCTCCACTAAAAAACGAAAATTTTATAGGAGCAAATGACCTCCAAGATTTCGGAGATTCGGAAGATGAAGTCGCGAATTTCAGTGATGAATGTTCGCAGCCATTTTTGACTCGAGAAGACTATGAAAATTTTTTGAATACCCCAAAACCGTCAAATGAGGATGAAGAAGGTGATCATACTGACCTCTGTGTATCTCAACTAGAAACATAAATGATAATGGCTGAGTTTCAACCAAAATACAACCTAAGATCTAAAAATAAGCCCACCTCAACAGATCAACCTAATAAAATCCTTCAAAGGGGCCAAGCTCATGAACCTCCTTTGGAAGAGACCTTGTTACCCAACAATAAAATCAAGGTAGCAAATACTCAAGAGTCCGAGGTGAAAAAATTTGAAACCCAAACAAAGGAAACTGGACTAGTAGATAAAGCTACATCTTCGACTAAGATCACGAGTGATAAAGCCATCCAGACAAGTAAGTCAGAAAGAAAAAGCTCGGAAGTCTTAACCAAAGAAACAGACAAGGTAAATACATCTTTCAGTTTTGAAAATGAATTAAACAAAATTAAAATACCGATTCCTTTGGTAGAATTAGCAAAAAACCTCGCTTATCGGAAGCAAATTGCCAAAGTGATGGGTGTCTATGAGTCAGAAAGTCACTCTGATGTTATCAACCTGGAAGACGACAGACCTAAGGTCACCTTTGGTCCTCATTTTGAGGGATCCAAATACAACATCGCTCCTTTCTATATCACCCTGAACATACATGATCAGTTACTGCATAACTGTATGTTAGACTCCGGGGCTTCACATAATGTTATGCCCAAAATTATAATGGAGAGGCTGGGTCTCCAGATCACTAGACCCTATGGAAATCTGTACTCTTTCGATTCGAGAAAGGTTAAATGTATGGGGATGATAAAAGATCTGGTAGTTACCCTGGCTCAGGTCCCGGTCAAGAGTATCTTGATGGATGTGGTTATCGCAGATATTCCCCCCAAATATGGTATGCTGTTATCCAGATCATGGGGAGCCAAGTTGGGGGGTTCTCTACAATTGGACATGTCATATGCCACAATCCCTGTTTTTGGTGGTCAGTTCACTCGCTTGTACAGAGAAACAAGATTAGCTTATGCCGTCAGTGATCCTCAAAACCCAAATAACTTTCCCATTTACGTTGCAGATCAAGATTTGGGAAATTGCATATTGTCTTTTGATGATGGTTTAGATGGGAGCCCATAATAACTTGATATGAAGTAGGAAGAGTTTAGCCCCTTGACAGAAGAGCTGTGCAATAATGGTATTTGGAAAATGTATTTCGATGGCGCTTCGTCTTCTGAAGGAGCTGGTGCTGGGGTACTTTTGGTAGCACCTGAAGGTACGTTTATTGTTCCTTTCTCATATCGTTTGTAGTGGGACATAGATTACACTAATAACGTATGTGAATACGAAGCATTAATCTTAGGATTAGAGGCTGCAAAGAAGTTGAATATAAAAAACTTGGAGGTATACGGTGACGTGGAATTGATAGTAAGGCAAGTAAACCGACAATACCTAGCCAAGCATCCCAGACTAAGAACATACAGAAATTGCGTTTGGGATTTGATAGAGAATTTTTTCTCATCTGTAAAGGTCCATTTTATTCCTCGCGCAGAGAATCTACATGCTGACGCATTGGCTAAGGCAGCCTCAACCTTTTCTCCTCCCACGAACGTTAAACTGAAATATCACATTGAAATCAGATACAAACCCTCTATACCAGACAATATCCGACACTGGCAGGTCTTGAAGATGACGAACAAATTTAGAAATTTCTTATAGCAGTAGGTGAGTTCTCTGAAACTCACCCAGACCAAGAGAATCAAAGTGACCCGATGTGGATTATGCAAGAGGGTGAAGATCCTGAAACCTTCTGAGAAAAGATAGTGTATCATCGTATGTTGGTCCTTAAAAGCAACCAAATTCCGAAAGGCTTAATTCCTTTAGAGAGACTATTCGATCAGAAAGACATACCTGTGAAATCCACTTTGCAGCCCTAAACAAAAGAAGTGGAGGATTGCGATATCGGAACTGAAAAAGAGTCCAGGATAGTAAAGATATCTAAGTTTCTCCCTCCCAAAGTAAAAGCCCAGTACAGAGACCTACTCAGACAGTACAAGGATGTTTTCACCTGGTCCTATGATGAGCTTAGAACGTATGATACTTCCATAATTGAGCACAAGATACCTTTGAAACCCGGGGTCAAGCTGTTTAGGCAAAATCTTAGGCAGTTTAACCCCATTTTGTTGCCCGTGATTGAAAAGGAAGTTAAAAAGCTTTTAGATGCGAAAATAATCGTACCTCTGAGATACTTAGACTAGGTGGCAAATTTGGTCCCGGTTAGGAAAAAGAACAAAGAAATAAGACTGTGTGTGGATTTCCGGAACTTAAATAAGTCCTCTCTCAAGGATAATTATCCGCTTCCCAAAATGGACCACGTCCTAGAAAGGGTAGTTGGAGTAAATCGAATGTCTATGATAGATGGGTTCTCTGGATATAACTAAATCGCCATGAACGAGCAAGATAGAGAAAAAACTGCTTTCACCACACCATGGGGTACATTCATGTATGAAAAAATGCCATTTGGTTTGATGAATGCAGAAGCTACATTCCAGCGTGCTATGGACATCGCTTTCGTAGGAGAAAGAGACAAGTTCGTAGTAATCTACCTCGACGATTTGACGGTTTTCTCTAAAACCGATGAAGAACATTTGATCCATCTAAAACAGACTTTCGAAAAATGCCGCAGGTATGGCCTGTCTTTGAATCCAAAGAAATCACATTTTGCTATGCAGGAAGGTAAGCTTCTCGGGCATATCGTATCCAAGGATGGGATCAGGATCGATCCTAAGAGGATTGAAGCAATAGAAACTATAAATATTCCTAGAAACGTAAAATAAATTCAATCTTTCTTAGGTACAATAAATTTTTTACGAAGGTTTATCCCAAATTTTGCTGAGATTATCAAATTGATCACATGAATGCTGAAGAAAGATAGCAGAGTAAATTGGACGACCGAGGCGAAAGCATCGTTCGTGCATATTAAAAAAGTCATCAGCGAGGCACCTGTGTTAGCAAGCCTAGATTACTTGAAGGATTTCCTCATCTTTTCGTTTGCTTCTGAACATACTATCGCCGCGGTACTCCTACAAAAGGATGACGAAGGCTTCGAACGACCGATCGCGTTTTTCAGCAAGAGCCTTAGAGATGCCGAACTAAAGTATGACATAATGAAAAAACAGGCGTACGCAATGGTGAAAGCGCTAAAATCATTCCGAACCTATGTATTGCATTCGAAAATCATCGCGTATGTGCCAACCAGTGCTGTGAAAGATATATTGGTACAACCAGATAGTGATGGGAAACGAGGGCGCTGGCTCGCTAAAATACAAGAATTTGATCTGGAATTCAAGCCTACTAAATTGATAAAGGGGCAGGGTCTGGCCAAACTCTTGGCTGAGTCGAATCTTAGGGCTCTTGATATAAATTGCCTCCAAGGGGAGGACAAAGACGCATGCCTGCAAGAGCTGAATGACTAGACAGATTCGAACAAGGTCGAAGAAAAGTTCATGTCGTCAGGTTGGTATAAACACATAGTGTTCTACTTGTTAAACCTGAGATGTCCAGATGGACTATCACCAGCCAAATGCAGAACTTTAAAACTTCATGCTGTAAAATATTGCATCATCGAAAATAAGCTATACTGGAAGGATCCACTCGAGTTCCTATTGGTTTGTTTGGTTGAGTCTGAAACTCCACAGGTTATAAAGGAATTTCACGACGGGATCTGTGGAGGACACCATGCATGGAGAGCCACGGCCTACAAGATCTTGAGGGCCGGATACTATTGGCCGAAACTATTTTCGGACGTAAATGCCAAAGTGCGTGCCTGCAACTCGTGTCAAATATTCGCTGGTAAACAGAAACTTCCTGCACTACCACTCGTTCCAGTCAAAACTGAAGCCCCATTTCAACAATGGAGACTAGATTTCATAGGGGAAATTAATCCCCATTCCAGTGCTCAGCATAAGTGGATCTTAACAACCACAGATTATTTTACAAAGTGGGTGGAAGCCATTCCAACCAAAAGGGAAACAGACTCAGTAGTGATCGAATTCTTGGAAGATAATATCTTGTCAAGATTCGGGTGTCCCCGAAAGATTGTTATTGACAACGCCCAGACCTTCAAGTCCATGGCTATGATCAGCTTCTGCTAGAAGTACAATATCGTTCTCGGCCATTCCACTGCTTATTACCCCTAGGGAAATGGGCTGGCCGAATCATCCAACAAGAGCTTGGTAAACATAATCAAGAAAGTACCGGATGAAAATAAAAGGTCCTGGCATGTGCACTTGAAGTACGCATTGTGGGAAAACCGCATCAACACTAAAAGGTCTATCGGCATGTCGCCTTTTCAAATGGTGTACGGGACAGAGGTGGTTCTACCTATAAATTTAGCGTTGCCAGTAATGAAATTATGGCAGGATCAGAATGAAGAACCCAATCATGTAACCAGGAGAATTAACCAGCTGATCGAGGTTCAACAACATAGAGTGGAGGTTGATGAGAAAATGCAGAAGTACCAGGACGATATGAAAGCATTGTTTGACCTCAAGGCAAAAGACAGAGAATTCCTCCCAGGTGACTTAGTATTAAGATGGGATAAGAGAAGGGAAGAAGCCGTGAAGCATGGCAAATTTGACCACCTCTGGTATGGTCCATTTAGGGTCTCGGCTCCGGAAGGGAAAAACTCCTTCCTGTTGGAAAACATTGACGGAGAAGTCCTCGACGCCCCTGTCGATGGGCGATATCTGAAACATTACATGACATAAGAGTTTTTGAAAAAAAAAAAAAAAAAAAAATTGTAAATAAATAAATAACTTTTTTTTTTTGTTTGTATATACACGCATTCTTATTTCCCTTTAGACTTTTTGTTTCCTTTTGTTCATAATTTTTAGACACATTTCCAATAAAATTTGTATTGGTTTTTACAGGATTCCAGCTGCAGACAAAACTAGCAGAAAAAGTAATTTGCAGGTCGGTGTCAGAAACAGAACGGCATAAAACAGGTGATACCTAAAATAGTTTCTTATTGCACAAAGAAAATGAAATAAAAAGGTAAAAATAAACTTTCTCGAAAATATATGTTATGAAAGACTGTTAAGGAAAATCAAGGTAAAATTTTTCAAATGACAATACAAAATGTTAGACAGGAGGATCATTGATTGGTTTGATAATTTTTTTTTTAATAGGTCGAATAATACACTAAATCATAAATGGGCTGTTCAAATAAACTATTCCTGAATTTATCTACAAGAGTCAGTCTTGATTTGTTTCGACACCTATATTTTCAGTCAATAAATCGTTGCTTTGCACCCTGTCTATCGTCGGGTCCAACTTTTAGCAAGTCAATGTCTTCTCGAAGTTATTGCGAAGGGATAAAAGTTTTTTCGTTTTAAACCTCAAGGGTTTCGAAACAAATCTTGATAGGAAAGCTGGTCTTCACAACTACTTACTCTCCTGCTAAGCGAAGGAATGTTTAGAGCGATCCTAACTTTCCTAGGTTTTTCAACAGTTTGGGAAGAATCAAAGCTTGCTCGAACAGGATACCCCTTAAAAAATTATTATTTTCCCATCTCCCTAAGAACAAAGGTGTTGTGAAGGTCGAAGGAAGATTGATACCGAGTAATCAAAATAAGTTAACAGACCTCTGATACAAAATATTATACAGATATCAGCCCTGATACAAACTGATTGCCCCCAGCTTCATTCTTTAAAAGTAAATTATAAGATAGATGGTGAAAGGAAATTCAGAAATGATTGCCCCCACCTAGTCCATGAAGACGATGAAAGGAAATTCAAAAATGATTGCCCTCGTCTCAGCATTTATACGCATAAATATTTTCCGAAGTGGTGAAAGGAAATTCAGTGAAAGGGGCCAGACAATTTCACCGGGGTACTGAACAGGCTCGCTGGCAGTGAATCAATGTCTGAGATATCTATAAAGATGTTATACATGAATATCACTCTACTTTGGTAACCAATCCTTTCAAAAAACCTGATCAACACCCCAAATTCAGACGGGACTTCCCGATTTAAAAGTATTTAATATCATTCTTTTGATGCAGGCTGAGAATCAAAAGATCTGTTGAATCTCCTAGGGTCGTTTTGACTGTCTTAAAACATCCCCAAGGTTAGTAGTGGGAAAGGGAAAATTGTGAAAGGGACTACAACCGTTTTTGGAAAGAGTATCTGATTTTGAAAAAACTTCTCGAGGTAAAAAATGAAGTATTTTCTCCCCTTCTATCCTTTCCTTGAGTTTTTCCGCTTGTTTTAGCTCATGACTCCATTTACCCAATATTGGCACGTGGTCTACTGTTCTTCCCACCTCACAGGAAGGTGGGATCCCTAGTTGGAGCCTATGTTGGAGCCGCCTTTGTATTTAACTTGTCACAATTTTCATTTTTGATACTTAAAATTTTAAAGAGGATCTTTTGATTTCCCCCCCCGAAAACTTTGAAAACTCTGCGACCTTGTCGATTAAGCAGCGATGCTTTCTCTACCCTCAAAACAAGTTCACTTTCTTAAGAATGTCGCTCCCTTTGTTTTACTTCGGGATCTTGCAAGTCGGATAATATAACTCATAAATTTACACGTCCCGAGTCACAAAATGGCGAAGTCTTTTTAAATTTTCGCTCAAGACGGTAACCAGGGTAAAATATTTTAACCCAGTGATTAGACATCGCCGGGGTTTCGCGCCTCGGCATTCGCCAAGTTCGAACTTTAATTTTTATAGCTCCGAGAGCCGAGAACACGAGGTTCTTTCGGGCTAACCCTGGTTAAAATCTGTTTTCGGCGTTTCGCCACTCGACACTATCTTTTATAAAGTTACGACGTCTAAAATCCCGACTCACGAGGTCATGACGTAATTATAACTTGATTAATTAATCACCTAATCCAAGATTTTTCTCCCCTTAATTGAGTCTTAATTATCGCCATCTCGCATTTTCGTGACTCGACGTACTAATCTCCTAGAAATTTGTCTTCGAAGTTTTGAAGTCGCGATGTGGCAAAATAAATTGATTATAAAATTAATGAAGTTCCAAATCACGATTAATGTTATTTAAGCCAAAGTCGGTCCTCGCGATCTCGTGAATTGGGGACTCAAAATGTTAAAAGGAAATTCATGATGCAGTGAACAGTGAGAAAGTTATTAACGTTGCTAAGTTTTGATAATTTAAAATAAAGTGAGATATGTCCCGCGCATCGAGGCTTGCACATTTCCCGAGGTAACCATCTCTCTCCCCACTCCGACTCATTAATGAAGAATTAGGATGAATCTACGAATAGATAAAATCGGATTTTACGCAATAAATTTGTTTCTAATTGCGATTTGACAGACTTATTCCGAAAAGTATCGAATTTTCAAATATATACAGGAGTTTCATTTTTTATAATGAATTTTTTTTTCATAAACACGCAGAGCTCATCATTTTCCCAGTGAACTAATTTTTGCATGTATACACAGGTCTATCGCAGAAGGGCGAAAACGCAAGCTTCAACTATGGCTCCACGGAAAGCAGCAAAGGCGAATGTCGAGATTGCAGCGCAGGGCTCAGACAATGTCTTCGATACTTCACCCCGGAGTGGCGGCTCAGTCCCTAGCTGGTCGTTTGTTTCAGATATTCTGCAATCTGAGTTGGTGAATTACTCAGACTCTGACGACAACGAAAAGGATGACCTGAATACCAAATACAAGATAGTTGTGCAATCCGAAATGCACTGGGTAGCAACCAGACCACGGTTTCTCCCATATTATGACATGATCCGATGGGTGTTGGATCACATAGACCTACCCACCAGAACTATCATAAACAACCAACGGGTCACGGTCGGGACTTTTAGACCAGAGCATATCCAAACCATGTATAAGCTCCCAACAACATCTGAATACACATATGATGCTGAATTCCTGGAGGGATTCAAAGAGAAGGAGTGCAACCGATATGAAAAAACCATGCCCAGTTTGATAAAAGATTGGGTTTCGCGCACCGCGAAATTCAGAGCAAATGACCAGGGCGTTTATTCAATCGCTTCGTTGGAGCCACAATATATGTATGTGGCAATGATGACATGCCGACTATTCGGAAAGGAGGATACATCGCATTTCTACATTGCATGGGTACCTCTCATGTTTCGGGTAGCAGAAGGTTGCTTGTTTAATTGTGCAAAAATACTCTCGGATAGTTTGTTCAACCGGGTCTCAGAGTATCGGGAGCAGAAGGCAAGCGGGAGACCATCCTCTTTTTTCATGTCTGCATACATTATGGACGCGGTATGTTCTATGAAACCATTCCCTTTGATGAGCTGGGCTTGGAATCCAGTCCAAGAGAAGCTCGTGCATGAGTATCATGACAAACTGTGAGAGAATAAAGCGGACAAATTCATTTACGAAATTTTAAACTAGGTGATGGTGCCCCTGCACATCGCCATTTTTGGTCGCTCTCCACCTCGTATCTTGGATAACATTGCTACAAATCTGAGTGGTATAGCGGACTGGTACGTAGAAGCAGAATTTTCCTATTTCAAAGTGTTCGGAGCTGCTGTTCCCCCACTTGCACTATCACTGTTCATCCCTGACAAGCTCGCTTGTCACGAGATCGCCCGTCAAACAGTGATTGGCAGGGTGAGTAAAGAACTTAAAGCATCTTCGAAGAAGGTATGGCCATTTTTCCCTGTTCGGCTAAATTCTTATTCTTTATTGGATTTTGGGCATGCCAAAGCCGAGGCTGCAACCCTGGAAGACTTGAGTTTGGTCTCTATTGAGTATAAAAAACATGATCCTCTGAAAATTGTAAGAAACCATTTAGCTAATTGTGGACTGAAGAGGTTTGAACACGAGTGTTCACCCCCAGATGAAATTTTCCGAGGGGCTAGGTCTTATGGGGAAGTGCTAGTTCGAATCCAGTCTTTAGCACCCAAAGACATGGCCTCTGTATTAAAGTTTCAGGAAAACAGATGAAGTTGTCTTCCTGCAGTGTTGCATGGAGGGAGCCCAAACGTTTCTGAGAAGGAACTGAAGGATGATGAAGGCCCCAAAAAAGCAATTGCTGGTTCAGGAAAAAGCCATAATGAGGAGGAGCAAACGAATACGCCCGAAGTAGAGACATAGAATCTGGACCCGCCAGAGACCCAGAATCCGAAAACTGAGACGAAGACCTCTGATCCTCCGAAGAAATAGGACTCGGTCGTCACACCAGGAAAGGCAGCAAAACAGATTGGGGAACCTATCACTTCTCTCACCCCCTTGCATTCGACGCAAGGAAATATAGAAGAAGGATGGATTTTCGATGAGGAACTGAGGCCTATCAGAGCAGAAGAACTTCCCCCAAACGAGTTCTTTTTTGACAAAAAGAGAAAAGCAGTGGTGAAAAGGGAGTCCTATCAGGACGAAGGATTGACTGCTAAAAAATTCAAGGTTATGACCGATGGAAAGAACAAAAAGAATGAAGAATTTGCCACGGAGATCGCAGGAATGCTAGGAGCGTATGCATCGGCGAATCAATTCTCGGTCGGGATGTTAAAAAACCAACTCAAAAGAAAGAATCATCTGATCAAGACTCTCAAAGCTAGAGTAGCTTCGGCCACAGAAAGTGATAAAGGTCAGGTGAGTGGGGAAATAGAAATGGCATGACTAGTTGATAAAAAGTAAATAGAGATACTCAAGACTAAGCTTGAGCAAGCACAGTTGGTGGTCCGAGATGGTAGAGCGTAGGTGAGCAACAGAGAGATCTGATTCAACAATTGCATGCTCGAGCAGAAATCACCGAGAGAAAAGAAATAAGTATCAACATATTTAAATCCCGAGCTAGTGAGATTCAGAGCAAAATGTTTTCGGCACAGTAGAATTTGCTTGCCAGGATAGGAGAGATTCGGGAGAACTGTCTGTTGGTGAATCAAGTGTCCAAGAACCTGACTGCCAGGGAAAGGGAGGCTGAAGTGGCTCGGGTCGCTTTCCAGGACACAGTAATCGCCACAAATAACAGGTTTTCCGCGGATATTCTTGGGCTTTCCATCCCTGAACAAACCAGAGGCAATATTCTATTGAAATATTGGGAGCATAACATTTCCCTGGGAAAGGAACAGGTCCAAAAGGTAATCCTCTCTTTAGAAGAAGATTTTAATTCCATAGATGGCTAGCTGTTGTATATTGACAGCCGAGGCGATGCAGAAGCATTGATGCAAATAAACATGGAACATATCTCGTTCGATCTGAAGGAAAAATATGAGAGAGATTCGGCTGACATATCCTAGATGGATATGGTGGACATGGCCAAAATTGATAAGCACTTGATCAAACCTATCACGCAACTAAGTGCCCTCGACATTGTCGATGCACAAATGGGAGACAGGTTACAACAGTTAGCCCGAGAATGTTACTTCGCTGAGGCCAACTGTCAAGCAGAGCCTTCACGGCTCGTATCTCAGTTTGTAGAAAAATGTATTGCCTGCACCGAATCAGCGCAAAGATGAGCACCTAGCACCAAGTAAAGATAGAGAAAGAGAAAGGGAGCAATTGCGCTCCTCTCGGTTGTAACCGAATTTGTGTAACCGTATAGATTCTAACTGATCTGTAAACATGTATAAATATATCACAAAACGAAATAAATAGGGCTGGACCTTTTTTGAGTCGATTGTAATAGAGTTTTTTGCATTCGAGAAGTTAATACAAGAAAATCTGGAGATTCTCGATTCCGTCAAGACTGTGTTACGAGTTTGTTTCTTCGTGTTTCATGTTTCATTTCATTACATTATTCATAATTGATATGTTCCTTTATAATTTAGTACAACACTAGGTCCCACATTCCCTTTCCCATAAGCTTAGCCCCTGGCCCCTCATCCGTAACCCTAGCTCCAACCACAACCCTTGGCCCTCAATTCCCTAGAACCTAACCCCCTTTCCTTAGATCCCAATTCCCTTTTACCTCTTCCATGTAGTCCCCATCACCCTCACTACAAACCCCTCTTCCCTTGGGTCCTCACCTCCCAACTTGTCCCTCAACACTAGTCCATTAACACCCATCTCTTAGACCCTATCTCCATATGTACTTTGCCCCCCTACCTCTACCCGACACCTAGACCCCTTTACCCTTGGGTCACTTTCCCCCTACACACCTAGGGATCAACAACCCACACTTTTTCCCTAGGCCCAAAGGATCTAACACCCTTGGGATCCTCCACAAATGGGTCCCTACCTCTACCATTAGGAAATTTTTCCCCTACCCCCTTAGGCCCCTTAGCCATTGGGCCCAAGCCTATGCCCCTAGCCCCCTACACCCGTAGGCCCTAGACCCCTTCCACCATTGGCTCCCAATATTTACCCCTAACCTACTTCCCCATTGGGCCCCTACCTTTTCTTGAAAACTAGCCCCCTTTGTGTCTAGGCCCCTGCCTCCACTTGAACCCTAATGCCATATGCCCTAGACCCCCACCTCTACCTGACCCCTAACCTCCTCTACACTTGGGCCTTAAGATCCATATGCCCATATATCTTCCTTGAGGCCCCAAACCCCCTGCACCTTCATCCTAGTTCCCTAGTCACTACCATAGGCCTCAAACCACCTTCAATCCTAGCTCCCCATGCCCCAATTTCCCCTAGGCCTCTCCACACCTTCTCTATCCCTAAAGGTACATGTGCCATTTATGAGTTTTTAGAACATTTATCACAAGAGAGCACACACTCTTGGAGAAAAATGTGTTGTTATTATGAGATATAAATCGAGGAGAGCACAATTCCCAATCTCTTTCTCTCAGAACTCAATTCCAATGTTTGTAGATTACTCGACATTCCCTGCACACAAACAAAAACAACAAGCACTTATTATGTTTTTTAGTGTAATTAGAAGGCAAAGGCATGATACTTCCTGCCTTACTTTGAGCATGAGAAATTAATGGAGACCATTAGTATTAGAACTGATCTTAATGGTCTACTTAAATGACCATAGGTAAGTAGACATGTATGTGGGTTATTTGTTATTTTCTGTTATATTTCAAGTTATATGTGATGTTTGTTATTTTTGTTCAATTTTCAATTCATTTGTAAATGACTCCTAATTGTTCTTAATGAATGAATCTAGCTCCGTTGTCCTTTTTTATGCCCAAGTTATCTAAATAATCATAGGCACATGAAGGTCCATCAATGAGAACAATAGTGCTTTTCAACAACACTCTAATAATTTTCAGAAAGATGGGATTGGGATTGCATTCAGAAGTAGAAAACATAAGCTAATGATGGAATTCTATATCACATGCAAAGATATCTTACAATGCAAAAAATACCTCCCTACAAGAATGCAAAGGCCTCCAAGTGTATGTATCTAATTTGTAAATTTATAATTTATTCTCATTTAATGGATTAAATGAGCATATATTCTTTTACAATAAGAATAACAAAATATTTTCCCTCATCTTGTCTTGGAATAAGTTTCCATGCAATGGAAAAGTGGCTCCCAACCACTAGCTACCAATCTTTATCCCTATCCCACTTCCCTACTGGGCCCCTATATCCATCCAACCCCTATCCCCATCTACCCCTCTATCCCTACCTCTTCTTAGTCGCTAGCCCTGGTCATACAAAAAGGTTGATTGAAATTCATAGATATATATAAAGTTTTTCTCTTAGTGCTTGAGTTTCTCTTTTATGTCTTTTCAAATCAAGCAATGGATGTGAAATGGATGTATTTGGATTTTTTTATTATCATAGTCATAGTTAGAGGTAAAACCTAGTTTTGATGATTGGCACAAAATGATGTTTTCCACCTTTACGTAAAATTGCCACACATATTTTAACTTTTATCCCAAAAACTAGCCCTATGCAAAGTACAATTCATATTTGCAAGTACAAAAAGGTTGATTGAAATTCATACATAGACACCGAGTTTTTCTTTTAGTGCTTGATTTGCTACATACATGCGTCATCATTTAATATACACCTACTACCCATTGACCTTAATGTAATTGTGTTAAATCATATTTCATTGCTAAAAATGTGACTGGGATAGAACTATGACCATAATAAAGATCTAATATGTAATGAGTGTGATTGTGTGCATGTCATCCATGTTGGATAAACAAAGGTGAGAGTGGAAGTATTCTCATGTTTTGTTATGGTTAATGGCAATTTTCTTCAATGTTGTTAGTATTTTTGTACAACTATGTCATGTGATTGTTCTTTATTTCCTATTGTCATGTGATTGTTCTTTATTTCCTATTGTCATGTTGTGTTCTAGTACATGGTTACATGGTTCTGTCAACTATACATTAGTGCTAAAAAATATCCCAAGTAACCATCATCTTCATTGAAGTTTCTTCTAATCTCTTTAGAAGCCCATTGATTCATAAGTTGATAAATGGATGATGATGGTGCCATTATTTCCCAATTCATAATTATAGAAAATCTAATTACAATGATTTAGTTCTAAATACAACACCTATTTGGAAACAATGCCTCTCACCAACTCCCTTCTAAAATGGTGTAACAATCCTAGGGTTTCATCAAAGCATGTAGAGTAATTATGACAAGAGTCCAACCTACTTGTTCAAAAAATAATTGTGTTAGGATTTCATTTTGTGCATGCAATGTAATTACACCAGGATTCAAAGCCACATATGACCCATAATAACCATGGTAAGCTTATAGTTAGAATGTGTAGAGTAATTATGCCAGGCTACAAACCACACATAGGGTAAAGAAACCATGCTATTATTCCACACTATATGTGTCATAGAAGCCAAGACAAGATCCTAGCCAACATATGCCTTGACCACACATCAAGTCCTTATTATACATGTTACCAACCAAACTAGCACTTGCACAAAGCCTTCACAAGGTGCTTGTAAAGAGTAACATATGGAAGTAATTTCCACTGTCACATAAGCAAGTATTTCCCTCGTTTTAGTGAAGGATAAAGATCCAACACAAGGGAGGCTTCCCTAGTAAGCTAAATGCAATTCTATGCCTCCCTATCTTGGTTACTTGATAACTAAGTCAAGGGCAAGGTTAAGGTGAATTAGATAAAGCAAGTTGATTGTGCATGTATAAGGGGTCCTAATAAGACAATCAAAGATGTTTATGAAGCTAAGAAAGTAAATTAAATGCCCTGAAACACTAGCGATAAAAAAAGGAAAAATGTAGATAAAATGGAATGATAGATAAGATACTTGAGCATGTAACAAGTTTATAACAACATCAACAAATAAGCTCTAAAATCAGAAATAAGACGATGGAAAGTATACCAAATTCCAAGTAAAATATTTATAAACCATCATCCAATGATTGCTTGAAAGAAATAGCTTTAAACTATGTTAATTAGATGCAATATGACAAGCCCTAATGGATGAAATGAAATTATTGCAACAATAATGATGTTAGATGATGATTCTAAGTTAAGATGCAAGACATTAGACTAAGAATGATAGTAAATGAATATGCAAATGCAAAGGTCCTAAACTAACACAAAGTGTTGAGAGAGAAAGGGGTTTTCAACTAGGGTTTTATCACTTGCAACAAGAAGACTAGTGTCATTTTCAAACCTTGGGCATATGGAGTCAATGCAACATCTTCCAATGGAGGCTAAAAGCAACATAAGACTTGAATATCAAAACTGTTGGATTACTGAGAGGGGGGGTGAATCAGTAATAGAGCAATTTAACCATATAATCCAAGTGTTATATCAATGAAGCATTATTATCCAATAACTGCAGTGTAAATAAACAATGAACAAATGAACAATCATACACATACACAGTACACCAGTGTTTTACGTGGAAACCCAAATCGGGAGAAAACCACGGAATGCTTTTTCTTATATGTCTTGAAGAATTACATTCATTGGAAGCACCAACTTCCTTTGTTTTCCAGCTGCAACTGGAAGGAGGCT
>JASDQU010306959.1:31776-43446 GCA_032191745.1 Picea mariana | reverse complement strand
ACTGAAGCCCCATTTCAACAATGGGGACTAGATTTCATAGGGGAAATTAATCCCCATTCCAGTGCTCAGCAGAAGTGGATCTTAACAGCCACAGATTATATTACAAAGTGGGTGGAAGCCATTCCAACCAAAAGGGCAACAGACTCGATGGTGATCGACTTCTTGGAAGATAACATCTTGTCAAGATTCGGGTGTCCCCAAAATATTGTTACCGACAATGCCCAGGCCTTCAAGTCCATGGCTATGATCAGCTTCTGCCAGAAGTACAGTATCGTTCTCGACCATTCCACTGCTTATTACCCCCAAGGAAATGGGCTAGCCGAATCATCCAACAAGAGCCTGGTAAACATAATCAAGAAAGTACTGGATGAAAATAAAAGGTCCTGGCATGTGCACTTAAAGTACGCATTGTGGGAAAACCGCATTAGCACTAAAAGGTCTATCGGCATGTCGCCGTTTCAAATGGTCTATGGGACAGAGGTGGTTCTACCTATTAACTTAGCTTTGCCAGTAATGAAATTATGGCAGGATCAGAATGAAGAACCCAATCATGTAACCAGGAGAATTAACCAGTTGATCGAGGTTCAATAGCATAGAGTGGAGGTTGATGAGAAAATGCAGAAGTACCAGGACGATATGAAAGCATTGTTCGACCTCAAGGAAAAATACAGAGAATTTCTCCCAGGCGACTTGGTATTAAGATGGGATACGAGAAGGGAAGAAGCCGCGAAGCATAGCAAATTTGACCACCTTTGGTATGGACCATTCAGGGTCTCTGCCCCAGAAGGGAAGAATTCCTTCCTATTGGAGAACATTGATGGAGAAGTCCTTAGCACCCCTGTCAACGGGCGATACCTCAAACATTACATGACCTAATTCCGTTAAAAAAAAAAAAAATTGTAAATAAATAAATTTCATGTTTTGTACATACATATATTTTCATTTGAACATTGCTTTTAATTTTCGTTTTTTGTTCCTAAACTCTTGACAAATTTCCAATAAGATTTACATTTGCTTTTATAGGATTCCAGCTGCAGATGAAACTGGCAGGCAAAGTAATTTGCAATTCGGGGTTGGAAATAGAGTGACATAAAACAGGTGATACCAAATGATAATTCATAGGTGCACAAAGAAGTGAAAAGAAAATACAGAGGTGAGCTTTCTCAATACACAGGTTATGAAAGGCTATTAAAGCGAAATAAGGTAATATCTTTCAAACTTCCAATATAAAAGGTTAGATAACAGGAGGATCATTGCTTGGTTTGATAATTTTTGTTTTAAAATAATTTGAATAATACACTAAATCAAAAGTGGGCAGTTGAAATAAACTATTCCCGAATTCATCTACAAGAGTCAATCTCGAGTTGTTTCGACCCCTTTTTTTTTCCAGTCAATGAATCTGTGCTTTGTATCCTGTCTATCTTCAAGTCTAACTTTTAGCAAGTCACCATCTTCCCGAGTTATTGCGAAGGGATAAAAGTATTTTGTTTTAAACCTCAAGGGTTTTGAAACAGATCTTGATAGGAAAGTTGGTCTTCACAACTACTCAATCTCCTGCTAAACGAAAGAACGTTTAGAGCGATCTTAACTTTCCTAGGTTTTTCAACAGTTTTGGAAGAATCAAAGCTTGCTCGAATAGGATGCCCCTTAAAAATCTATTATTTTCCCCTGTCTCCCTAAGAACGAAGGTCTTGTGAAGGTCAAAGGAAGATTGATACCGAGTAATCAAAATAAGTTGACAGACCTCTGATACAAAATATTACACAGATCTCAGCCCTAATATAAACCGATTGCTCCCATCTTCGTGTTTTAAAAGTAAATTATAAGACAGGTGGTGAAAGGAAATTCAAAAATTATTGCCCCCACCTAGTCCAGGAAGACGATGAAAGGAAATTCATAAATGATTTCCCTCATCTTAGCATTTAAACGCATAAATATTTTTCGAAGTGGTAAAAAGAAATTCAGTGAAAAAAGGGTCAGACAACTTCACCGAGGTACTGAACAAGCTCGCTGGCAGTGAAGCAATGTCTGAGAGATCTGTAAGGCTGTTATACATAAATATCACTCTACTCCGGTAACCAATGCTTTCTAAAAACCTGATCATTACCCCAAATTCCGACAGGACTTCCCGATTTTAAAATATATAATATCATTCTTTTGATGCAAGTTGAGAATCACAAGAGCTGTTGAATCTTCTAGGGTCGTTTCGATGTCTTAAAACATTCCCAAAGTTAGTAGTGGGAAAGGGAAAGTTGTGAAGGGGACTACAGGCGTGTTTGGGAAGAGTATTTGAGTTCGAAAAAAATAAAACTTCTCGAGGTAAAAAACGAAGTCTTTTCCCCCCTTCTATCTTTTTCCTTGAATTTTTCTGTTGATTTTAGCTTATGACTCCATTTACCCAATATTGTCACCTGGTCTATTGTTCTTCCCACCTCATAGGAAGGCGGGATCCCTAGTTGGAGCCTATGTTGGAGCCACCCTTGTTTTAACTATTCACAATTTTCAATTTTTTGATATTTAAAATCTGAAGATGGCCTTTTGTTTTTGTCCCTTCCCGAAGCTTTGAAAGCTCTGCAACTTTGTTGAATGAGCAGCGATGTTTTTTATACCCTCAAAACAAATCAACTTTTGTAAGCATGTTCACGCTTTTTGTTTTATTTCGAGATCTCGCAAGTCGGATACTTTAATCTTTGAGTTCACACGTCCCAAGTCGCAAAACTGCGAACTCGTTTAAATTTTCACTCAAGCTATTAACCAGGGTTAAATTTTTTAACTTAGTGATTAGACGTCGTCGGGGTTTCGCGCCTCAGCGTTCGCCAAGTTCAAATTTTATGTTTATAGCTCTGAGAACACATGGTTCTTTCGGGCTAACCCTGGTCAAGGATTAAAGGCAAAACGGATAACCATGGTTAAATCTATTCTCGACGTTTCTCCACTCGGCACTATCTTTTAGAAAGTTTCGACGTTAAAAAAAGCCGACTCATGAAGTCGCGACGTAATTATAGCGCGATTAATTAATTGCCTAATCTAAGTTTTTCTTCCCCCTAATTGAGTCTTAATTATCGCCATCTCGCAGTTTTGCGACTCGGCGTACTAACCTCCCAGAAACTTGTCTTCGAAGTCCCGAGTCACGATATGGCGAATAAAACGATTATGAAGTTAATGATGCTCCAAATCGCGATTACTGTTAATTAAACCAAAATCGGCCCTCACAGTCTCGCGAGTTGAAGATTCAAAATGTTAAAAGGAAATTCACGATGCAGCAAACAGCGAGAAAATTATTTACGTTGCTAAGTTTTGAAAATTTAAAATAATGCGAGATATGTCCCGCGCATCGAGGTTGCACATTTCCTGAGGTAGCTATTTACTCTCCATACTCCGACCGACCGTCAGACCACAAAACATTGTTGACATTAATGGAAGATTAGACTGAATCTACGAATAATAAGATCAGATTTTTACGAAATAAATTTCTTCCTAATTGCGATTTGACAGACTTATTTCGAAAAGTACAGAATTTTCAAATATATACAGGAGTTTCATTTTATTTTAAACATTTTGCATAAGCGCACAGAGCTCACCTTTCTCCGAGTGAACTAATTTCTGCATGTATACACAGGTCTATCGCAGAAGGGCGAAAACTCAAGTTTCAGCTATGGCTCCGTGGAAAGCAACGAAGGCGACTGTAGAAATCGCGGGACAGGGCTCAGATAATGTAGCAGATACTTCACCCAGAAGTGTCGACTCAATTCCCAACTGGTCATTTGTCTCAAATGCTTTGCAAGCAGAATTGGTTGATTACTCAGACAACTCCGATGATATCGAAAGGGATGATCTACACACCAAGTACAAGACAATCGTCCAATCGGGGATGCACAGAATCGCAACCAAGCCACGGTTGCTTCTGTATTACGACATGATTCGATGGGCGTTGGACCACGTAGACTTACCCACCAGGACGATCATAAACAGCCAGCGAGTTACTGTCGGGACTTTTAGACCCGAGCATCTACAAACCATGTACAATCTACCTTCGACGTCTGAATATACATATGGTGCTGATTTCATGGAGGAGTTCAAACAGAAAGAATGCGTCTAGTATGACAAAACTATGCCTGGTTTAATCAAAGATTGGGTTTCACGCGTAGCGAAATTTAGAGCAAACGACAGGGTGTTTATTCTATCTCTTCTTTGGAGCCAGAGTATAAATATGTGGCCATGATGACATGCAAGCTATTTGGGANCGGCACATTTCTACATCGCGTGGGTGCCTCTCATATTTCGGGTAGCAGAAGGTTGCTCGTTCAATTGGGCCAAGATGCTCTTAGATAGTCTGGCCAACAGGGTCACAGAGTATCGGGAGTAGAAGGTGAGTGGGAAACCATCCTCATTTTTTATGTCAGCATATATCATGGACGCGGTGTGTTCCATGACACCATTCCCTTTGATGAAATGGGCTTGGAAGCCAGCTCAAGAAAAACCTGTGCATGAGTATCATGACAAATTATGGGAGAACAAAGCAGGAAAGTTCATATATGAGATTTTTAACTAGGTGATGGTGCCCCTGCATATTGCCATTTTTGGACACCCACCACCTCGCGTCTCGGACAGCATTGCAACAGGTCTGAGTGGCATAGCAGATTGGTATGTGGAGGCAGAATTTTCATATTTCCAAGTTTTCGGAGCTTCTGTCCCTCCTCATGCGCTGACCCTGTTCATCCCTAACAAGTTGGCTTGTCGAGAAGTTGACTAGAAAATGGTAATTGGAGGCATAAGCAAAGAACTCAAGGGTTACTCAAAGAAGGTATGGCCTTCTTTTCCTGTTCGGTTCAATTCATATTCTTTATTAGATTTCGGGCATGCCAAAGCCGAGGCTGCTGCCCTGGAGGACCTAAGTTTGGTCTCCATCGAGGTTAAAAAACATGATCCACAGAGGGTTGTGAGCAATCATTTAGCTCATTGTGGGATCAAGAGATTTGAGCATGAAAATTCACCTTCGGATGACCTTTTCTGAGGGGCGAGATCGTATGAAGAAGTGCTAGCTCGGATCCAATCATTAGCACCCGAAGACACAGCATCCATTTTAAAGTTCCAAGAACATAGACGAAGAAGCCTTCCCACTGTGTTGGGGGGTTTGGGAATTTCCGAGGTGAAACAAAAGGATGCTAAAGGTTCTGAGGAACAAATTTCTAACCTCGAAAAACGCCAGGAAGGGGAGCAAATGAAGAATCCCGAAGCAAAAGAAGAGACTACGTACCCACCCAGGGAACATAGTTCAGAGGTGGAAGTAAAAACCACAGACCCACTAAAGGAACAGACACCAGAGACTGAAACAGAGACTCTGGTTACGCCAAAGGTGCAGAATCACGTCAGTACTCCCAAAGAATCGGCAAAACAAATAGGAGATCCCATCACCTCAGTCACACCCTTGCAGTCGGCACAGGGAAATGTCGGCGAGGGATGGATATTTGATGAAGAATTGAGACCCATTAGCGCAGAGGAACTCCCTCCAAATGAGTTATTTTTTGATAAAAAGAGGAAGGCAGTAGTGAAACGAGAATTCTATCAAGAAGGAGAGTCCACTGCGAAAAAATACAAAATCATGACAGATGGAAAGAACAAGAAGAGTGACCAACTTGCTACTGAAATCGCTGGAACTATGGGGGCATACGCTTCGGCAAATCAATTCTCGGTTGGGCAGCTGAATAAACAACTAAAAAGGAAAAATTGCTTAATCATGACCCTCGAGGCTAGATTGGCTACGGCCACAGAGAATGATAAAGGTCAGGCCAGCATGGAGATGGAACAGGCTAGAGTGGCCGACAAAAATGAAATAGAAGTGCTCAAAACCAAGCTGGAGCAAGCACACCTAGTGATCCGAGATGGTCGGATACAGGTGGGTCAACAGAGGACTATGATCACAGAGCTGCAGGCTTAGTTAGAGGTCGCTGAAAGCTGGGTGATCGATGTCGAGGGGTTAAATCCCGAGCAATCGATATTCAGAGCAGGATCTCTTCTGTACAACAGAGTCGGCTAGAAAAAGTGGGATCGATTCGAGAGGATTCCCTGTTGATGCATCGGATTTCCGAGAACCTGGTTGTCAGAGAAAGGAATGCAGAAGCAACTCGGGTCACCTTTCAGGAGGCGGTGATATCTATGAACAACAGAGTTTCGGCAGGTTCTCCCAGACTCACCATCTCAGAACAAACTAGAGGTAACATTTTGTTGAAGGATTGGGAGCATAACATTACCCTAGGCAAGGAACAAGCCCAAAAAGTAACCAATTCATTAGAAGAAGCCTTCAATGTTATAGATGGCGAGCTGTTGGGTATGGAGAGTGGAGGTGATGCGGAAACCTTAATACAAATGAATGTAGAACAGATCTCACTCGATCTGAAAGAGAAGAATGAGAAAGATTCGACAGATATTTCTCAAATGGACAGGGTGGACATGGCTCAAGTCGACAAGCATTTGATCCAACCCAGCGCACAATTAAGTGCCCTCGACATCGTCGATGTACAAATGGGAGACAAGATATAACAGTTAGCCTGAGAATGTTACTTCGCCAAGGCCAGCTGTCAAGCGGAGCCTTTGCAGCTCGTATCTCAGTTTATGGAAAAATGTAGTGCTTGCACCAAGTCCGCGCAAAGACGAGCACCTGGCACTAATTGAAAATAGAGTAGGAGAAGGGGACTGATTCCGCTCCTC
The DNA here is from genome assembly GCA_032191745.1 of Picea mariana. Lineage (NCBI taxonomy): Eukaryota > Viridiplantae > Streptophyta > Pinopsida > Pinales > Pinaceae > Picea > Picea mariana. Next base: position 36,738 of record JASDQU010306959.1, on the reverse strand, counting down.
TCGGTTGTAACTGAATTTTTGAAATCGTTGAGATTCTAACTGATCTACAAAGTTGTATAAATATATCAAAAAAAGAAAAAAGAAGGGCTGGACCTTTTTGGTATTGATTGTAATAGAGTTTTTTGCATTTGAGAAGTTAATATAAGCGAATCTGGAGATTCTCGATTCCATCACGATTGTGTTACAAGTTTGTTTCTTTATGTTTCATGTTTCATTTCATTCCACTTTTCATAATTGATGTGTATCGTTATACTTTAGTACAACCACTACTATAGCGAAGAGATTTCATCTTTCTGTAATTGGTTATTGTCTTTCCTTTGCACCTGCTATCAGCGGGTGTAAGACCAATTTTCACTTACAGAATTATATATATATTTACACTATGTCAATTATTTCTGTACTAATTTCCTCTTCTGTTTATATGTGATTTTTCTCTTTGACAAGAAACTTGCGTTATATGCAGCTAAATGTTTTTCTCTCACTCCACACCTTTTTATTAAAAATAATACAGTTAAGGGAAAGAGCCTTCAATTTGCATTTTTAATTTATCCTTAAAAAGTAGAAATTTCTCTGTTATTCGACCAAATCGATACAACGTTTAATCTCTCTTTAAAACATTTCCTACTATTACTGTTCCTCAATGACTGTCCCTGCCGCAACACAACCTAATATCGAACCTGGACTATCTAATCAAACACATATTGCTTTGAACCTTTTTGACATAATCCTTAAAACTGCAAATAACCGGGAGGAACTTGAACGTTCATGGGCAGCCATTGAACAAGATATAACTACTCAGGAACAACTGGAAGCTAGACGACGTGAACGTAGAAATCTTCCTTAGTTTCCTATACCGAAGGTTGACGTTACCATATTATCCCTCTTTCATATACTTTCGGATGCCTTGACACTGTACTTTTAAGCCTTAAGTACAGACTCAGGAACAACACTCCATACTATCATAATGTCTCTTTGATTCTTAGATCTGATTGATTGGATCTTGATTTCATCTTGTGCAATTTGATTGACTGATTTTGCTTGATGTTTTGAGTTTCTGGGCATTTTTCTGAACTTTTGGAGCAGAGTGCTCCCCTACCCTTGCTATCAGAGAGTTAACACTCCTTGGTGGTCTTACAAAAAGTGTTGGAATGCTATGGTTCCCTTTACACCAGAGCTCTACCTCTTTTCTGTGAGAAATCCTCTAGGTTTTCATTCTTTGGGTTCAATTTTTTGTTTTTTGCACTTTTTCAGAGTCTCATACTCTTAGTTCATATTGGTATTGGCCTTCAACACCCTATTTTCTAAGGATTGATCCTCTATTGTTTAGAAATTTGACATTTTCTTTTCTGTCCTTGAAGTCACTCTTTGTCTTTGCTGACCTAGAGTTAACTTGTTGTTTTCTTCTCATTTATCTGACTGAGTGAAAGATTTTGTGAGGAAATCCAAAGGTCCATGAACCTTTCCATTTGATCTTTGAGGTCATTTTTCTAGCATTTCTCTTTTGTTTGAGGTTTTTGGTTCTTGTTTGCAAATTTGGTTATCTTTGTCCTTCTTGTTTATTCACAACGAGAGTGTATTTTTGTTTGTGTGAGGTTTGCTTTTGATTTTTTAATCCTGAAGTCTGATTGACATTAGAAGATTTACATCTGATTATCATTCACATATAAGAAAAAGGACATATTTTGGTGATTGGTTTGGATATTATAAAGCATTTTTGAATTTTTTTAGCATTACATTGGATTTGAGTGAGAAAAAAATTGATTGAGGATGTTGCATATTAGTGTTTGATAGTGAAAAGAACTTTCTCTCTTTCCCTTTAATAGGCATTCATCGAAAGAAAAGTCTTCTTATCATTTCCTTGTGCATTTTTTGGGAATTGAGTCACAATACCATCAGTTTCACTTTCATACACCCTTGAGTAAAGAACAACTGTAGAATTATCGCTAATTAAAATTTATCTAGAACATTTTTGTTTTTAGGAACTTCCACCAACATTAGACTAGGACTAGTACTTTGGATTAGGCTATGAGTACAACTCTCCAAAGTTTTCAAAAAAAACATTAGCATCTTGCGATAGGGAGAGAAAATCCAATTGTCATATAGGCTTTCTGGGATCCCCCTCTCACAGAGGGGTTACACACGAGGTCACATTTGGGAGAGTTACAGGGATTATCCCTACGTGGTTAAATTGTTTGTATTGGTCAGATCGTATATTGGGGGTCACTTGAGGGTATACCCACGATTATGTGTGGGAGCCTCTTGAGTTGATTTCAGACTTGTTATCCTGCTCATACGTTCAAATCAGATTGTCAACTTTACCCGCCCAGGGGATGACAGCGAGTTGGTGTCCTTAGTTTCCATAATCTTTAGGTACTTACATGAGGTGACGGTGAAGGGAAGTCTCACTGTACCTAGAACAGACATTGGTCAAACTCACTCGGGATCCTTGGAGGGTAAATCCACAATTACTACGTGGAAGCTTGCACCAAGGTGAAATTCCGTTAAGCAGGTCACCATTATAACTGTTCCACCATATTCTATCCCCTTCTTGACTTGATCACATGACGTTGGATTTCATCACCAACTATTATGATCATTGAGAGAAGTTTTGTTTGCTTGGTTTTGATTCCTAGATTTCATTAGCGTATGCTGTTTCTTTTCGTTAGTTGGCCCTATATTTTTAGCGTGTACTGTTATTCTACAAAATTGATCCTGTAGACAATAAAGGTCTTCGCCAATCACGTAGGATGCAAGGGATGCCTCCGGAAGGATACCAACCCTTACCTCCTAACCCTCCAAAAGATAATTACTGTGGAGAGGTAGAAAATCAATCTGACGTTGGGAGTGTTGTTGCTCCTTTGTTAGACAATCAAGAAGGTGATTTGGTTACAGATGAGAATCCCACTCCTCACACTTCATATGTGTCAGAAACCCCTCTCGAACCACTTTTACTTTGTTTATACTCCCTTGGGAACGTCATAGACGAAGAGGTCCCACAGTTACCTGAGAGAGATTTTACCGAAACATATATGGGATCCACATAACCAATCTTTGGTGATGAGTATAGGACTCCTATTCATCCTACCACTATAGTAGATACAAATCCAACACTTGCTTGTTATGTATGGAGGACTTCATCAGGATGCTATCTCTATGAGCATTTTGAATCCATTTGACAACCCTTTCATCCTCATAACCCTCCTGTTGAAACAGGACCATCCGATCAAACTATGAATCAACCCATCGATCATGTCATTAAACCTATTGTTACTTCAACACAAGTCCATCCTAATGCTAGACTCATCACCTCTACTCATTCCCAAGGCACTCCGATCCCTACCCCCACTTTTACAAACTTTCACTCTACAACTCCACATGTTTCACATGATCTTACTGGGACATCTTTGCACCAGAATATGCAGACCTTTTCCAGCCAAATACAACCGGCTGGAGGGAAACCACCATCTAGTGGACCTATCCCTCCTGGAAGACCACCATTCTATGGCAGGCCTACCCCTCCTGGGGGACAACCCCCTTTTCATGTTCCTCCTGGAGGGAAACCTCCCTTTGCCAGCCATACCCTGATCGTTAATCCGTCGCTGGCAGGGGGGAAACCTTCATTTGCTGGAAACCCTTCAAAATCCTGGGGAGTATCTTCAGGAGGCACATTTACCCAACCCCATGTTGGGGGGCACTCATATCATAACCCAAAAGGAGGAGTATCAAATCCTATTCTTTCCATACCATATTATGAACAACCTTATCTAGGTGACATCCCAAACACCACCTGGAGTCCTCAAGGACAACAACCTTATCATTCCCAAGAGTCTAATGTTTATCCTCCCCCTAATGTGTATCCGCCTCCATGATCTACTTCTACCCTTCTCAAGGGAAACATGTTTATCCTCCTTATGGGCAAGCAAATCACCCAGCTTATAATGCTCAAAACCCACCGGGTTATGCAAATGTTTCTCAGCCATCATCAAATCCTACTTATCCTGGTCAGAAACAATCATATGTAGGAGGACCTACTAGTTACAATTATCCACCTAACCCAGTTTATGTTCTTACTAGTGTTCCTATGCCACACTAGTATCATCCACAAATTAATCGACAGTTACCTTTCCTTGCGACTCTGGATCTCCCAGACTTGTCTTGGTTAACCAATGATCCTATTTTTCATTCACCGGTTTGGCCAGTTATTCCAGATAAATTTCCTTTTGATATTCCAAAACTTGACAAAAAATCTAGAGAAGATCCAAATAACCATGTGATGACTTTCCATTTGTGGTGTTAATCAAAATCCCTCATGGATGATTCTATACGTTTGCGTCTTTTCCATCGAACACTTACGGGCTCTGCAGCAAAGTGGTATATTGAACTACCACGTGCTTCTTTTCATGATTTCAACTCCCTTGCCATGTCTTTCCTCACACACTTTCAACTACCTATTCACTACGAGACGGGTACTGAACTCTTGACCTCCCTTCGTCAAACTGACTCCGTGCATATCTCTGACCATATTCATGAGTGGAGACGACGATGAAGGATGATCAAAGCAATCATTCCTAACCTATTATTGGAGGAATGATTTACTAAATCACTTTTACCCCTGATCTCTCATGATGTCTCTATGGGTGGTGCAGTCACCGAGGAAGAAACCATTGCTCGGGCTCAGTACTTAAATTTGGTTGATTCACAATCTGGTACTTTGTATGAGTTGCTTTCAAATGTTTCTCGAGCTAATGTCGATCCATCAAAGCCATCATCCACATCTCATGCAGACGGTGTTATCGGTTATGTCAAAACTCAAACTACTTCCTAGTCGACCACACTCTCCTCTACCTCCCCCCTAACTCAGATCTCTAAGGTGAATGCAGTTCAATCTACCCCTTCACAACAATCTGGAGGTATGAAGAAGGCAAAAAATAAATCAAAAAATACTAATAACAATGAACAACC
>JASDQU010306959.1:18860-31756 GCA_032191745.1 Picea mariana | reverse complement strand
AGACGGGTACTGAACTCTTGACCTCCCTTCGTCAAACTGACTCCATGCATATCTCTGACCATATTCATGAGTGGAGACGACGACGAAGGATGATCAAAGCAATCATTCCTAACCTATTATTGGAGGAATGGTTTACTAAATCACTTTTACCCCCAATCGCTCGTGATGTCTCTATGGGTGGTGCGGTCACCAAGCAAGAAACCATTGCTCGGGCTCAGTACTTAGATTTGGTTGATTCACAATCTGGTACTTTGTATGAGTTTCTTTCAAATGTTGCTCGAGCTAATGCCGATCCATCAAAGCCGTCATCCGCATCTCATGTAGACGGTGTTATCGGTTATGTCAAAATTCAAACTACTTCCTAGTCGACCACACTCTCCTCTACCTCCCCCCTAACTTAGATCTCTAATGTGAATGTAGTTCAATCTACCCCTTCACAACAATCCGGAGGTATGAAGAAGGCAAAAAATAAATCAAAAAATACTAATAACAATGAACAACCAAAAAATCAATCTCAAGCACCTACTACTGAAAGGCAACCACAATGGAAACTGAAATTACCATGTATCATTTGTGGTGATGATCACTACAATCAAGAATGTCCACATCGCGATGAAGTGGCAAAAATTTTCCAAGGAAATTCACAACCTGTTGTGCTTACTCAGCCTTTTCCACAATATAAATCCATGGTTGCTCAAACCCCCTCTCCTAGGGGCAGTTCTAGCCATCCTCATGATGAGGCCTCGACAAGTGCACATATTTATATGTTTAATGGGATTAATTTGACCACTCACTCTAATACATACGACACATTGGTTAAACCTGACAAAGGAAAAATCACTAACGGTACCGATACTTTACCAGATCCATCACCATCCTCCGTTATTCCTCCATCAGTTAATCCTCCATCTGTACCACTTCAGATTGATAAACCTACGTTTGAATCTATCTTACGCCCTCCTAAGAGCACTATTCATAAATCTACCTTTAATCCTAGTTCATGTGCCACCCAGAACTACAACATTGTTGAAGATTTGGCTTAAGCACTGTGTGCTATGTCTACGTTAGAAGTTCTACAACACTGCCTTAGTCAATGTAGAATTATCTTGGCTGCTATTGGCACTGTTGATCCTGAGTTGTCCAACCATATCATGTTTAACCTAAACAATTGTACATCTAGACTCTCCCACCAACTTTCTTTCCAAATTTATGTTGTTGTTCACAATCAACAAATTCACTGAACCATCTTGGATGAGGGAGCCTCTACTTGTGTCATGTCTTTAGCATGTTGGAAAAAATTAAAATCACCCACACTTAACAAATCCCCAATGATGTTACATGCATTCGGTGGGCGAGGTTTTCATCCCCATGGGCTTTTATAGTCCCTACCCATCAAGTTGGGCGGCAAAACTGTCACTGTTGATGTCGAGGTGGTCGATGCTCCCCTTGATTACAACTTATTACTTGGAAGAAGTTGGTTTTATGCTATGGCTATCATTGCCTCATCAGTGTTTCGATGTGTATAATTTCCTCATCAGGGAAAAATTGTCACTGTCGATTAGTTAGATTTTTGTACACCTGACGCTCGCGCTCCTGCTACCAACAATATTCCATTCTTGGGAGATCACAAGATCACATATGAAAGTGTTGGTGTTGGCTTTTTGAAATATTCTATCCTTATGGGTACCTTCCCTACACCACTTCCACCAACTACACATCATATTTCCACCATCGATATGATTTCGACCACGGCTTATCAATATTTGGAATCATCCGACCCTTGGATTGTACCTAGTCCCTTAGAATTCGACGTGCTAGGTGACACCATGCCACTTAGTCTAGCCAAAACATCATACATTGTTTTCCAATCTGCTTCTCCCTCTTCGGATGACCAACATCTATTGGCACTCGACAGTTACTCGATGCCATCACAGTTCAACTCCTTGTCTTCTGCGATTGACTACATTTCCCCAATTTTTCCTTCTAATGAATATATTCTGAATATTCTTAGCGTTGATGAGCTACCTCAGGATGATAACCACCATTGATCCTCTTTTCTTCCCCCTCATGAAGAAATTAAAGGAGATATACATTCTATCTTCCCTCCAAATGTTGATTTTCCGTTGTCTCCCATGACTTCAACTTCCACTGATTTGGATCCTTTAGTTGACATGGTGATCTCTTCGGTAGGGCTATTGGAGCCTGATCTCCTTACCCCTATCGCAACCCTCGATATGTGTTCCTTCCAGAGTGATTTTCTTCCATCTAGTGAAGATCTCTTGGAAGCCATGACCAATTTTTGTCCCTTGACATGGCATCCTTCCAGAACGTTATTCTCTTGGAAGCCATGATCAAGGAGAGTCCACGAGCATAGTTTTCTCTTCTCTGTCGCAAGCTCATTTAAAAAATGAAACAGAGGTCACGAGCATAGTTTCTCTTTTTTGTAGCAAGCTCATTAAAAAATCAAACAAAATCTTTGAGCATAGTTTNTTCTTTTCCTGTGTCAAGCTCATTAAAAAATGAAACAGTCACCTCTATTGAACCTTGTTTTAATCCACTCTTATCCTTTTTCTCCATATAGTAGAGAAATTGGTGACAACCTCACAGTCGGTGAATGAATTGAAGCTTGGAGGGCATGTCTCCAGCCTTTGATGATCATTCTGGAGTTAATCCACTAGCTTTCATGATGGGGGTATATCGAGCTTAGTATTTGTTCTTTCTCGTGCTCTAAAAAAACATGAGAATGTAACCAAGTAGACTTTTATCACTTTTTTGGAGTCGCATGGATATACGAAAAAGGAACCCCTTGGAGTCATCTTTAAGCCTTTTTCAGACTCTCTAAACGTGAAAACATTGTCGAGTGATCTTGCTTCCTTTCCCACTCATTAAAAGGTTTGAAAGGGTGTCTTTCGAGTGATAATTTATCTCTTTTTAGGACCCACAAGACTAACATTACGAAAAAGGAAAACATTGGAGTTGTCTTTAAGTTGTTTTCAGACTCTCTAAATATGAAAAACTACTGAGTTTACCTTCTCTGGACTTGTTAAACAATCATACATTGAAGGGCCCATACGAGACCAAACCCTTACTTCTTCTAGTTTGTTAAACAAAGGAAGAGGGAATTACCGAAGGTGAGTTATATCGAGCATGTGTTACCCTCCTCGAGCTCATTAAACCAAAAAGAGGTACTCGTCTATCTGGATGGGGGAAAAATTGAAAGAAGCAAGCCAAGCAGTTTTTGAGAACACTACCAGTAGTTCTTACGGTCACCCTTGAACACGACACTTTGTCTTTGCACAAATTTTAATCCTTTGAACCTCTTCACTGAGCCAATCCTCTGAGTTTATTTTACTCCTTTGGGTCACCTGATGAAATTCATAACATCCACTACATCATCAATTTTTGGTCCCTGTCAATTTTCTGTTGTTCTGCCTCAGTCTTCAAGGGAAGTATCTACCTCGAGAGTCAGCCATCACAAATATCTTGTTTCAATACCTGTGTCAGTCCATGATCATTTGATCTACCAATTTACATCTCTGTGTCATTTTCATGTCGTTGATGGGGGATTCATCAAGGCCCTCCTTTGACGAGTCTATTTCTGTCGACTTCAACACATTATCCAGGAACTAGACTTAGAAACCGGTTAGTACTTTGGGACCTGCATGCCTCAATGGCAGGCCTCCTCATGTCTGACAGTGGGTTTACATCATTGGCCTCTAATTAGATGATTCCATGGATGTTCGACTTCATCTCATCTATTCACATTCGTTGGAATGTACTAGAGTACCTTGGGAATCATTGACATCAATGGTGATCTACCTCGCACTTGTTACCGGTTTACCTCATTGACTGGTAATCAAGTGGTTTCTACCATATTCAACATCAAGACATCTATTCACATGGTTATATTCATACTATATTGAGATCGGTAAGAAGACCTTGGGTTGGTTTTTCACTCTTATGTATACTTTTCCCAGGTTGCGAAGGAATTCTTTTGAACTATGACACATATATTGTAACATAGATCCACTTTGTATTGGTCGTGGCTATGTCTTGTCATCTCATAGATCCACTGTGTATTCTTCATGGCTACGATCCGTTCAGGTCATAGGAGTATAGATCCACATTGTATCTTTGGTGGCTATACCTTTTTGTCAATATAATTATGGATCCACAGTGTATTTTGTGGTGGCCATACCTAAAAAAGTCTTTATCACTCAAGCATAGGTATGCTTGCCTTGGGTTTGAAACATGTCATAATATTTGTTTGATGGTTGTGTTCAGATTTTTCCATCCTCTCTGGGTCCATACCCTTGCTCCAAAAAGTCTAAAAAGTACTTCAATCATCATTGTCTTATGACTTCACACTTTGTGGGGTAATCTGTTACACATCAAAATTATTCACTTTAATAGTGTCGTCATTACCAGTGTTGTAAGTGTTGCATCTTGTCCGCAAGTGTCGCATCTTGACCACAAGTGTCACAAGTGTCACAAACATCATACTACCATATTTCCTATGTCGTGCCTCTAACGACATCACGAGGACTCTTAAGACACCTCAAAGACTAGTTTTGAAGAAGAGAAATCCGTTGACAAGGAGTACAAGCCTTTTGCCACTGGAAAAACCACTCAAAAATAGATTTTGGAGGGAAGCGCTCCCCTACCCACTGTCAGGGAGTGCTAGCACTCCCTGTGCCTCTTTGGGGGAGCGTTCAAATGATTTGTGTACCCTTTTGGGGGAGCGCTACCCTTTTTTGGGAGAATTTTGGAGGAAATCATGGAACAATCCCTCAATTTATGAAGGTGGTTGGATTCGAATAGAAGGTCAAGGCTTGATATTAGGGAAGATCCTCAAATGAAGGAGAAGAACCCTCAACTTATCCCAAATATCTCTCAAGTGGTTGGGCCTCTCCAAGGTTATATAAAGAGGCCTCCTCATGGTGAAAGAAAAAGTAGAGACTAGAGATTGATACCAAACTTATGATCCTATAAGTGGTATGAACAAAAAAGATTGGAGATGTGAAACTTATGATCTCATGAGTGAGATGTCATCAAAGAAATCAGTGTAGATTACTTGAGAAAAGGGGTTGGACAAGGAGAACTGGAAGAAGCTGTTGCACCTTCATCAAAGGATTGTAAGTACTTTTACTTGTTCTTATCAATACATCAATGCTTGGCCTGTTTCTTTCAAACTTATGTTTGTTCCACATGAGTTTGTCTTCAGTAGATAGATTTATATTTGAGCTAATATCAGTAGAACAAGAATTCCATTGTATCTTTGTTTGTTCTACATGACCTATCAGGGAGATAATGATCGAAGCTCAACCTAGACTTTTCAAGGACAAATGTTGTTAATAAGGTACATATCTTTCTTCTTCTCCTTTGTATGTTAGCTTGATTAGATCTAAAAGGATGTCAGTGTCCATGTTAAGCACTTTAATGCCTTGGCCTTAGGAGTCTAGAGACCAAGAGGGAATCCACTTGTCCGCAGGAGGATTCACTTGTAACACTTTCTCATTTGAGCATGAGAACCCCAACATAGACACGACACTTAAACAAATCAGAGGGGTAATATTCATTAAAGAACCAGACGTTGAAATCATGACAAAAGAACAACATCAAAACATACAGATAGTAAAATAACTACTATCATTCTACCACGTGCAGGAAGAAGCACCAGATGAAGATGAACCGTGAAATATTTAGATTGAGGAAGTTGAAGGCAAAAGAGAAGTGGAAGGTCCACCTCTGGAATCAGAAGTAATTGTTGTGCCGATCAAGGTGAAGAAATTCAACATTGGGACAATTGAGAACCCCAAAATGGCCAACATTGGAGAGACTATTGGGATGAGAAAACAATGGAAAGTATAATAGAGTTACTGTGCGATTACATTGACCTGTTCCCAACAACGTTCAAAAAAATGAAAGGCATAGCAGAAGAGCTAGGCGAAATGAAGATATCGCTCAGAGATGAGGCAAGACCGATCAAACAATGACCATACAGACTAAACCCTATATATAAGCTAAAATTCAAAGCCGAAATCGATAGGATGTTGGAGGCGGGAAACATAGAACCTGTAGAAGAATCTGAATGGGTAAGCCCGATGGTAGTTGTTGGGCTTGTGATATGGCCAATTTTATTACGTTAATTAGATACTTTTTTCCAAATGTATATATGCATTTTCATGTTTTGAAGAAGTTTTTGAAGAGATTTTGTGTCAAATCACTATGATCCACACCAGGTATGCATAAATCATGTTTTATGATGATCTTGAGTGTAATTCAATATGTTTTTATGTTTCCGGGAATCTAATTCACATTTTTGGTGTCACAGGGAAAAATCACAGCTTATTTTTTCTTCTGACACTTAGTCCGATACTCCATGCGGCACTCAGTCTGGTACTCCATCCAACACTCTGTTCGACACTCTGTCCTGCACAAAAACGATGGGCGATTTGGCAGTTATGGTATTGGAGGCCAGTGATGGGTGAATCAGAGACATGGGTTTTGCTCGTGCTCATGGCCTCCAACTACTGAACTCTTGACAACTCGACTTGGGTTGTTATGTTGGGTGATTATTGGCTCGCCTCATTTCAATAGTTAGGGCATTTTAAATACAATTTACTGTTTTTAGAAGAGGATCGACCCTCCAGTGGTCGACCTCTCAGCTTGTAAAACTTATAGATACCACCTCAGTGGTCAGACAATAGTTAAGAAGTTAAGTAGTAGAGTGTTAAAGAGACAAAGACAATTTAGATCTGTTTTTCCTATTTTTCATTTTGCCAGAATTGTGTAAAGACTGTGTTTTTAGTTTTAATGGTGAAATCGCTTTGTTGAAGTTCGTGGTGTGCCTTTGAAGAGTAACTATGACTTGCTGGGGGTCCCACCAGCAGTATGGGTAACTATCCTATGAGTTTGTTTGTGAATTAGATAGCATAGATGTCTTTTTATTTCTTTTCCTGTATATGAATTGTCATTTTTTCTCTCACTATATAAATTGTTGTTATAGCTTAATTGTTTTAGTTTCCTTTTGCAGGTTGTTATGAAGAATCTTGTTAATATGCAATGACTTTATAGTTAGTAGAAGCAAGCTTGAAATATTAGACACTAACCCCATGTGTGATTAGATGGTAGATTAGACTTTCTTTATGCTGAAACAGAGTTTAAAATAAAGCTTAAAACATAGTTTTAGAACAGAATTTTAATTCATGTTTTCTTTGACAAAGCTGCGGTGGATGGATAGTATTATTTCTAGTTTTCATGTTTAGATTGATTATTCAATTACTATTTAGTTTTTTCTTATCTAGTTGTTAATTAATTTTCTCATTTGTTTACTTGTCATATGGTAGAATAATGTTTAATTTATGTTTATGAATATTTTCTCTTTTTGCAAATTGAATTGACAAATAGAACTAGTTTAGCTTCCTTCATGCAATTTCTTTCTTAGATCTAGGTTGCAATTTCAATTTGTAGTTAATGATTGAATTTAGTATAGTATGAGTTTGCTTACGTAATATAGAGTGCAATTGAATTTCATAGCATACTCTCTTTATAACTGTTGGTGATTAATGCATGAGTAATAATCACATGGATATGCAAGGTAATTGATGTTGTTTTCATAATGGCTAAGTTCTCATTGGATTGCCTAATTCACACTTTTCACTTTTCTATTGAATTCAATATCGAGTTTATCCCTCTTGAATTATCTTTCATTGCTAAGTGCCATCGTGATATTATAAGACACCAGAGACATTCACACAACCATCAACACTATATTTGAGTTTTCATAGACTAGAAGATAGTTTTCTTGCTTTCATAGCTTAGGAGTTAGTTTCCTTGCTTTTGTAGGATAGATAGTCTTTTTCTTTGGTAGTTTAAATGATAGTTTTCTTATCATAGGTTAAAGATTAGTTGTTAATTGCTTTTATTACCATAATGCTTTCAATTTAGTAGATTTCCTTTTGTAAATTAGAAATAGTTGTGAAATTTAAATTAAGAATAGAGTTCACTTGTCTCTTAGCTTAGTTAGTTTCTTATTGAGTAATCTTAATTAGTTTACTTGCTTTAGAAGTTATCCTAGGTTAGTTAGTTGTTTACTTGCTTTAATAGGTTAGTTTCTTACTTGTCTATTCTTTCTTTGATAGTGTAGTTACTTGTTTATTTGCTTGCTTTCACATGATCACTGCTTATTGAATTTAAGTAGGTTAATTACAAATAGTTTGCTGTTGATATTTTCTTATTAGATGAACATATTTCTTTTTCTTATTGTTATGGATGAACTAGTTTCCTTTAAATAGGGTTTCCATTTGCTTTCTTAGAACTATCCATCGATCCTTCGTTCAAAGGTTAGTTAGGGTACATAGTTTGAGTTGCTTAGTAGAGTTTGATCATTAATAGTCTTTGCTTGAGTATATTAGCCCTTAGATAGCCACTTCCTTAGTTAGACTATACTCAGCCCTTCTACCTTGGCATATATTTTGCTACAACTCTAAGTTTACTTACCCCGGGTTGACAATTTAATTGAGGGTTTTTAGTGTATTTTTAGTGCATATAGAACACCCATCAGTAGTCTAGGAGAAGAAACAAGGGGGAATAAGAATATGTGTTGATCTGAGGAAGTTGAATGATGCGTGCCTACTTGACCCGTTCCCTACTCCTTTCACAGATGAGGTGTTGGAGAATGTAGGAGGACAATAAGCTTATTCATTCATCGACGGATTCTCAGGATACCATCAGATCAAGATAACACTGGAAGACAAATACAAGACCACTTTTGCCATGAAATGGGGATCCTACCAGTATACAGTCATGTCGTTTGGAATGAAGAATGCACCAACAATATTTTCCAAAGTAGTCATAGCTGCATTCAAAGAATTCATCCACCAGTTTCTAGAGGTATTTCTGGATGATTGAACAATCTATAGTTTGTTGAAAGACCACGAAGGGGTGTTGAGGTTGATGTTAGAAAGATGGAGGCAGTTTCAGATATCATTAAATATCAAGAAATGCATCTTCAGAACACCTTTTGGGATACTATTGGGCCATATAGTAGGACAACAAGGCTTGCTAGTAGACCTTGCCAATATTGTAGTAATTGTTAACCTTCCACCACCAAAATCAGTCCGCCAATTTGAGAGAGCCATTGGGATGAACATGATACTACAAGAAATTTATAAAGGGGTATGCGTAGATCACTACGCCAATAGAGAAATTGATAAGAAAAGACAACACGTTTCAATGGAATGAGGACTGTCGGTGCAGATTGGACACCCTGGAAGAGAAGATGGTAACCGCACCAATACTGGTATTCCCCGATTGGGAAAAGACATTCCATGTACATGTAGATGCATCAACCATAACACTTGGAGGTATATTGGAATAGCTAGGATCATGAGAATTGGGCCATCCTATAATGTTAGAATCCTATAAGGTAATTTTGGTACCTAGTCTACGTGTTGCATCAATTACCAACATGATAAAGCGAGGCACAATACAGGAAATACTAAGTCAACTAATGATCATGGAGGAATATAGGATTCTAGCATGGTTTCACCAAGAAGTACAGAAAGAAAGGGACAAATATTGGCATGACAAACATATCAAGAGGAAAAATTTCAAGGAAGGAGACTTAGTCTTGGTGTACGACATTAAATCTCTTCATCACCCAGGAAAACTCAGAATGCATTGGTTAGGACCATACGAAATAAATACTTTCACAAATGGGGGAGATGTATAGTTGAAGGTTTTAGGAGGAAAAAAACTCAGAGTGATGATCAATGGGAATTGACTGAAGCTGTATAGGGACAGTTGACATCCTAGCACTTAAAAAAAAAAACAAAAAAAAACTAAGTGTTGGGCCCGTGATATGATTGATTTCATGATGTTAATTAGATCCTTTTTGGCTGAATATGTATATGCGTTTTCCTGTTTTGAAGATTTTTTGAAAATATTTCGTGTCAAATTGCTATGATTCACACCAGGTATGCATGATTCATGTTTTGTAATGATTTTTGAGTTTAAATCAATATGTTTTTATGATTCCAGGGAAATAATTCACGTTTTGTGTGTCACCGGGCAAAATCACAGCTTGTTTTTGCATCCGACACTCAGTCTGATACTCCATCCAACACTCTGTCCTGCACAAAAACCATGGGCGATTTGGCGGTTATCATATTGGTGACTAGCGATGGGAAAATCATAGACATGGGTTTTTCTTGTGCTTGTGGCCTCCAGCTACTGAACTTTTGACAACTTGATTTGGGTTGTTATGCTGGGCGTTTATTGTCTCACTTAGTTTCTAGAAGCCACTGACGGTTAAAACGCATTTAATGTAATTTGCTATTTTTAGAGGAGTTTGACCCTCCCAGTGGTCGACTGTTGGAAATGTTTAACAGGTAGCATATGCTTGTCATTGATGGAAAGTACAACAATGAAGATGGCATGGGTATAGGAAGAATGTACAAAAGATTGTTGACATGTTTTTACAGGCAACGTAGACTTGTCATTGATGGCAAGTATAGTAGTGATGCTGGCTTAAGTACAATAATGAAGATGGCAGGATCAGATTGTGCATGTGAAGACTCTGCAGAGGCAGATTTGGAAGAATAAGCTCAGGAGGAATAGCGTTCTTATACGCGCAGGAAGCTCAGGAAAGAGACCAAGAGCCGTTGGATCTCACTTGGAAATCCCGACAGCTGTTGGATCGAGAGACGCTGCGCAGATGTTAAGCGCAGGAATTGGCATGCAGAAGAAGTGATCTGAGCCGTCAGATTGGAAGCAGATACCCGTCAGTCACAGGATCTGCAGAAGGTGCACGGAGGTTAAGCCTTAGTGTGCAGAGGAGGAATCTCGGACAAGTCATCGGGATATTGGAGAGAGAATCCTAGCCGTTGATCTGGGCAGGACACACGTCAGTATTCTGGCAAGGCATCGGGATATTGGCCATCGGGAATTGGGGATCGGGATTTTGAAATGTCCAATTCACTTGACATCGAAAACCCCAAAATCACGATATTCGATTTCGCGATTTGATCGCAGCCGTTAAAGCAAGCATGAGATCTAGACCGTTGATTTTCTTCATCGGAGATTTGGGGATCGGGACTTTGAAATGTCCAATTCACTTGACAACGAAAACCCCGAAATCGCGATATGCGATTTCACGATTTGATCACAGCTGTTGAATAAAGAAATGATCTGGACCGTTGATCTGACTTCTTCGTGGAGTTTCGCGAATTGGGACTTTGAAAGGCAAAGAACATAATGTCGATATCACGATATGCGAAATCGTGATGTAACAACAACCATCAGATCAACATGTGATCTAGACCGTCGATCCAACTCACGTCAGATAGGGACACGTGGCACATCCAGGTAATGACAGGTGTCAGGCAGATTCAAAACTTCAGGCACATGTAAGTCACAAATCAGAGTGACAAGTGGCAGAATTTAACACGTGTCAAACCACGAGTGACGTCAACAGAGTATCGGAGTTTTGGGGATCGGGACTTTGATATGTCAATAACACACTGCAACAGAAACTCCTAAATCATGAAATGCGATATTGCGATTCAATCGCAACCGTTGAGTCAAAATCACACCAGGATTGTTGATCACAACTCTATACGAAATTTCAGGGATCGGGTTTTGGTATTGACAAGAACATTGAACATTAGACATCGTGAAATCGCGATACGCGATTTCCCGATAAGGCATATAGCCTATGGGCCACCTAGGAGTCAGTGGAGGACAGGTGTAAGGAGTACAGAGGAAGTCGGGAATCGACATATCGCGGGTCCAAGGGGTGTCTACACATTATCATTGTAAACCCCGAAACCCCGACAAGAGGTATGGTGACAGTCACATAATAGCTGATCACATGGACCATTGTGTAGCCGGAAGGGGCTAAAGCTCGGGAAAGGAGCACATCGGGGATCGGAGAATTGGGAGTTTCGAGTACATGTGCATCTCGACATTGAGAATGCCGAAATCGCGATGAGTGAAATCCCTATGGGATCTGAACCGTTGGATCAAGTATTGATTGAAGGGTTGCTATTCTTTCTCACACATTAACTCTTTCAGTTCAAATCCATTAGTGAAACAGACTCATGATTGCAAATTAGTTTTCGATCAGTTAGCATTTCAGTTGCTAAGATAGGTGTTCTTGTTTTGGTTGACAAAAGGTGAAGTGGAACCGTCGGTGAGGTGCGTGTAAAAGAAAATGAGACAGACTGTGCATGGATGGCTATTCTGGAAGAAAAAGAGCTTGTAATTGAAATAGAAAGGATGAGCTCGACTGTTACAGAGAAGACAAAGAGTCTCAACTGCCAGAGAGGTTGAGGAATCTCAGCATAACACCTAGTGATGCTGAACGTGTGGGAAAACGGCTAGAGAAGCTGAAGAGTTACCATGAGTATCAGGCAGAGCACTCAAGAGGTGGAGGATATGGGCATGGTGTGAGCATGCAGAGGTGTGGCACATGTTGCATATAAGAGGTGCACAAAAACTATAAGTAGACGGTGTAGAAAAGAGATGAGGTTGATGTTGCCACTGATGTTGGAGTTGTCATGGTAGCTGTGTAGAAGGATTGAAATGTGAGCAAGGAGGCAGAGCGCAGGAGTAGAAATACACAACAGAGGAAGGTTGCATGTAAAGGATATGACGCAGAGAGCATAAAATAGAGAAGAACAGAAAATGCAAGGGGTGTGCAGAAGACACCGATGCAGACAGAGCAGAGTAGTGTAACATAACAGCGACAAGATTGGTAGTCCATTGAATAACTTTATTTCGCTATAATGAGGTGTAGTATCAAAGATTTATATTTTAGGGAGGTAGGGAGGTGCTCGGGAGGACTGTTGTCCTCAGAGGTTCAAGTGGGTGCTTGAACACAGGGAGTTGTA
>JASDQU010306959.1:7766-17786 GCA_032191745.1 Picea mariana | reverse complement strand
TCAAACCCCCTCTCCTAGGGGCAGTTCTAGCCATCCTCATGATGAGGCCTCGACAAGTGCACATATTTATATGTTTAATGGGATTAATTTGACCACTCACTCTAAGACATACGACACATTGGTTAAACCTGACAAAGGAAAAATAACTAGCGGTATCGATACTTTACCGGATCCATCACCGTCCTCTGTTAGTCCTCCATCAATTAATCCTCCATCTGTACCACTTCAGATTGATAAACCTACATTCGAATCTATCTTACACTCTCCTAAGAGCACTATTCATAAATCTACCTTTAATCCTAGTTCATGTGCCACCCAGAACTACAACATTGTTGAAGATTTGGCTTAAGCATCGTGTGCTATGTCTACGTTAGAAGTTCTACAACACTGCCCTAGTCAATGTAGAATTCTCTTGGCTACTATTGGTGCTATTGATCCTGAGTTTTCCAACCATATCATGTTTAACCTAGACAATTGTACATCTAGACTCTCCCACCAACTTGCTTTCCAAATTGATGTTGTTGTTCACAATCAACAAATTCACTGAACCATCTTGGATGAGGGAGCCTCTACTTGTGTCATGTCTTTAGCTTGTTGAAAAAAATTAAAATCACCCACACTTAACAAATCCCCAATGATGTTGCGTGCATTCGGTGGGCGAGGTTTTCATCCCCATGGGCTTTTATAGTCCCTATCCGTCTAGTTGGGCGGAAAAACTGTCGCTGTTGATGTCAAGGTGGTCAATGCTCCCCTTGATTACAACTTATTACTTGGAAGAAGTTGGTTTTATGCTATGTCTATCGTTGCCTCGTCAGTGTTTCGATGTGTATAATTTCCTCATCAGGGAAAAATTGTCACTGTCGATTAGTTAGATTTTTGTACACCTGACGCTCGCGCTCCTGCTACCAACAATATTCCATTCTTGGGAGATCACAAGATCACATATGAAAGCATTGGTGTTGGCTTGTTGAAATATTCTATCCTTATGGGTACCTTCCCTACACCACTTCCACCAACTACACATCATATTTCCACCATCGATATGATTTCGACCACGGCTTATCAATCTTTGGAATCATCTGACCCTTGGATTGTACCTAGTCCCTTGGAATTCAACGTGCTAGGTGACACCATGCCACTTAGTCCAGCCAAAACATCATACATTGTTGTCCAATCTACTTCTCCCTCTTCATATGACCAACATCTATTGGCACTCGACAGTTACTCGATGCCATCACAGTTCAACTCCTTGTCTTCTGCGATTGACTACATTTCCCCAATTTTTCCTTCTAATGAATCTATTCTAGAGATTCTTAGCATTGATGAGCTACCTCGGGATGATAACCATCATTGATCCTCTTTTCTTCCCCCTCATGAAGAAATTCAAGGAGATATACATTCTATATTCCCTCCAGATGTTGATTTTTCGTTGTCTCCCATGACTTCAACTTCCACTGATTTGGATCCTTTAGTTGACATGGTGATCTCTTCGGTAGGGCTATTGGAGCCTGATCTCCTTACCCCTGTCGCAACCCTCGATATGTGTTCCTTCCAAAGTGATTTTCTTCCATCTAGTGAAGATCTCTTGGAAGCCATGACCAATTTTTGTCCCTTGATATGGCATCCTTCCAGAGCGTTATTCTCTTGGAACCCATGATCAAGGAGAGTCCACGAGCATAGTTTTCTCTTCTCTATCGCAAGCTCATTTAAAAAATGAAACAGAGGTCACGAGCATAGTTTCTCTTTTTTGTAGCAAGCTCATTAAAAAATCAAACAAAATCTTTGAGCATAGTTTTCCTCTCTGTAGAAAGCTTGTTAAAAAATGAAACAGAAATCTGGGGATTGAACCCGGAGCCCTGAGCATAGTTCTTTTCCTGTGTCAAGCTCATTAAAAAATGAAACAGTCACCTCTCTTGAACCTTGTTTTAATCCACTCTTATCCTTTTTCTCCATATAGTAGAGAAATTGGTGACAACCTCACAGTCGGTGAATGAATTGAAGCTTGGAGGGCATGTCTCCAGCCTTTGATGATCATTCTGGAGTTAATCCACTAGCTTTCATGATGGGGGTATATCGAGCTTAGTCTTTGTTTTTTCTCGTGCTCTAAAAAAACATGAGAATGTAACCAAGTAGACTTTTATCACTTTTTTGGACTCGCATGGATATACGAAAAAGGAACCCCTTGGAGTCATCTTTGAGCTTTTTTCAGACTCTCTAAACATGAAAAGATTGTCGAGTGATCTTGCTTCCTTTCCCACTCATTAAAAGGTTTGAAAGGGCGTCTTTCGAGTGATAATTTATCTCTTTTTAGGACTCACAAGACTAACATTACGAAAAAGGACAACATTGGAGTTGTCTTTAAGTTGTTTTCAGACTCTCTAAATATGAAAAACCACTGAGTTTACCTTCTCTGGACTTGTTAAACAATCATACATTGAAGGGCCCATACGAGACCAAACCCTTACTTCTTCTAGTTTGTTAAACAAAGGAAGAGGGAATTACCGAAGGTGAGTTATATCAAGCATGTGTTACCCTCCTCGAGCTCGTTAAACCAAAAAGAGGTACTCGTCTATCTGGATGGGGGAAAAATTGAAAGAAGCAAGCCAAGCAGTTTTTGAGAACACTACCAGTAGTTCTTATGGTCACCCTTGAACATGACACTTTGTCTTTGCACAAATTTTAATCCTTTGAACCTCTGCACTGAGCCAATCCTCTGAGTTTATTTTACTCCTTTGGGTCACCTGATGAAATTCATAACATCCACTACATCATCAATTTTTGGTCCCTGTCAATTTTTTGTTGTTCTGCCTCAGTGTTCAAGGGAAGTATCTACCTCGAGAGTCAGCCATCACAAATATCTTATTTCAATACCTGTGTCAGTCCATGATCATTTGATCTACCAATTTACATCTCTGTGTCATTTTCATGTCGTTGATGGGGGATTCATCAAGGCCCTCCTTCAACGAGTCTATTTTTGTCGACTTCAACACATTATCCAGGAACTAGACTTAGAAACCGGTTAGTACTTTGGGACCTGCATGCCTCAATGGCAGACCTCCTCATGTCTGACAGTGGGTTTACATCATTGGCCTCTGATCAGATGATTCCATGGATGTTCGACTTCATCTCATCTATTCACATTCGTTGGAATGTACTAGAGTACCTTGGGAATCATTGACATCAATGGTGATCTACCTCGCACTTGTTACCGATTTACCTCATTGACCAGTAATCAAGTGGTTTCTACCATATTCAACATCAAGACATCTATTCACATTGTTAGATTCGTACTACATCGAGATCGTTAAGAAGACCCTGGGTTGATTTTTCACTCTTATGTATACTTTGCCCAGGTTGCGAAGGAATTCTTTTGAACTATGACACATATATTGTAACATAGATCCACTTTGTATTGGTCATGGCTATGTCTTGTCATCTCATAGATCCACTGTGTATTCTTCATGGCTACGATCAGTTCAGGTCATAGGATTATAGATCCACATTGTATCTTTGGTGGCTATACCTTTTTGTCAATATAATTATGGATCCGCAGTGTATTTTGTGGCGGCCATACCTAAAAAAGTCTTTATCACTCAAGCATAGGTATGCTTGCCTTGGGTTTGAAACATGTCATAATATTTGTATGATGGTTGTGTTCAGATTTTTCCATCCTCTCTGGGTCCATACCCTTTCTTGAAAAATTCTACAAAGTACTTCAATCATCATTGTCTTCTGACTTCACACTTTGTGGGGTAATCTGTTACACATCAAAATTATTCACTTTAATAGTGTCATCATTACCAGTGTTGTAAGTGTCGCATCTTGTACGCAAGTGTCAAAAACATCATACTACCATATTTCCTACATCGTGCCTCTAACGACATCACGAGGACACTTAAGACACCTCAAAGACTAGTTTTGAAGAAGAGAAATCAGTTGACAAGGAGTACAAGCCTTTTGCCATTGGAAAAACCACTCAAAAATAGATTTTGGAGGGAAGTGCTCCCCTACCCACTGTCAGGGAGTGCTATCACTCCCTGTGCCTCTTTGGGGGAGCGTTCAAATGATTTGTGTACCCTTTTGGGGGAGCGCTACCCTTTTTTGGGTGAATTTTGGAGGAAATCATGGGACAATCCCTCAATTTATGAAGGTGGTTGGATTCGAATAGAAGGTCAAGGCATGATATTAGGGAAGATCCTCAACTGAAGGAGAAGAATCCTCAACTTATCCCAAATATCTCTCAAGTGTTTGGCCCTCTCCAAGGTTATATAAAGAGGCCTCCTCATGGTGAAAAAAAAAGTAGAGACTAGAGATTGATACCAAACTTATGATCCTATAAGTGGTATGAACAAAAAAGATTAGAGATGTGAAACTTATGACCTCATGAGTGAGATGTCATCAAAGAAATCAGTGTAGATTACTTGGGCAAAGGGGTTGGACAAGGAAAATTGGAAGAAGTTGTTGCACCTTCATCAAAGGATTGTAAGTAATTTTACTTGTTCTTATCAATACATCAATGCTTGGCCTGTTTCTTTCAAACTTATGTTTGTTCCACATGAGTTTGTCTTCAGTAGATAGATCTATATTTGAGATAATATTAGTAGAACAAGAATTCCATTGTATCTTTGTTTGTTCTACATGACCTATCAGGGAGCTAAGGATCGAAGCTCAACCTAGAATTTTCAAGGACAAACGTTGTTAATAAGGTACATATCTTTCTTCTCCTCCTTCGTATGTTAGCTTGATTAGATCTAAAAGGATGTCAGTGTTCATGTTAAGCACTTTTCTGCCTTGGCCTTAGGAGTCTAGAGACCAAGAGGGAATCCACTTGTCCGCAAAAGGATTCACTTGTAACACTTTCTCATTTGAGCATGAGAACATCAACACAGACACAACACTTAAACAAATCAGAGGGGTAATATTCATTAAAGAACCAGAAGTTGAAATCATGACAAAAGAACAACATCAAAACATACAAATAGTAAAATAACTACTGTCATTCTACCATGTGTAGGAAGAAGCACCAGATGAAGATGAACCGTGCAATATTTAGATTGAGGAAGTTGAAGGCGAAAGAGAAGTGGAAGGTCCACCTCTGGAATCAGAAGTAATTGGTGTGCCGATCAAGGTGAAGAAAGTCAACATTGGGACAATTGAGAACCCCAAAATGGCCAGCATTGGAGAGACTATTGGGATGATCAAACAATGGAAAGTATAATAGAGTTACTGTGCGATTACATTGACCTGTTCCCAACAACGTTCAAAAAAATGAAAGGCGTAGCAGAAGAGCTAGGTGAATGAAGATACCGCTCAGAGATGAGGCAAGACCGATCAAACAATGACCATACAGACTAAACCCTATATATAAGCTAAAATTCAAAGCCGAAATCGATAGGATGTTGGAGGCGGGAATCATAGAACCTGTAGAAGAATTTGAATGGGTAAGCCCGATGGTAGTTGTTGGGCCCGTGATATGACCAATTTTATTACGTTAATTAGATACTTTTTTCCAAATGTATATATGCATTTTCATGTTTTAAAGAGATTTTGTGTCAAATCACTATGATCCACACCAGGTATGCATAACTCATGTTTTATGATGATCTTGAGTGTAATTCAATATGTTTTTATGTTTCCAGGAATCTAATTCGCATTTTTGGTGTCACAGGGAAAAATCACAGCTTATTTTTTCTTCTGACACTCAGTCGGATACTCCATGCAACACTCAGTCTGGTACTCCATCCAACACTCTGTTCGACACTCCGTCCTACACAAAAACGATGGGTGATTTGGCAGTTATGGTATTGGAGGCCAATGATGGGTGAATCAGAGACATGGGTTTTGCTCATGCTCATGGCCTCCAACTACTGAACTCTTGACAACTCGACTTGGGTTGTTATGTTGGGTGATTATTGGCTCACCTCATTTCAATAGTTAGGGCATCTTAAATGCAATTTACTGTTTTTAGAAGAGGATCGACCCTCCAGTGGTCGACCTCTCAGCTTGTAAAACTTATAGATACCACCTCAGTGGTAAGACAATAGTTAAGAAGTTAAGTAGTAGAGTGTTAAAGAGACAAAGACAATTTAGCTCTGTTTTTCCTATTTTTCATTTTTCCAGAATTGTGTAAAGACTGTGTTTTTAGTTTTAATGGTGAAATCACTTTGTTGAAGTTCGTGGTGTGCCTTTGAAGAGTAACTATGATTTGCTGGGGGTCCCACCAGCAGTATGGGTAACTATCCTATGAGTTTGTTTGTGAATTAGATAGCATAGATGTCTTTTTATTTCTTTTCCTGTATATGAATTGTCATTTTTTCTCTCACTGTATAAATTGTTGTTATAGCTTAATTGTTTTAGTTTCTTTTTGCAGGTTGTTATGAAGAATCTTGTTAATATGCAATGACTTTCTAGTTAGTAGAAGAAAGCTTGAAATCTTAGACACTAACCCCATGTGTGATTAGATGGTAGATTAGACTTTCTTTATGCTGAAACAGAGTTTAAAATAGAGTTTAAAATAAAGCTTAAAACATAGTTTTAGAACAAAATTTTAATTCATGTTTTCTTTGACAAAGCTGCAGTGGATGGATAGTATTATTTCTAGTTTTCATGTTTAGATTGATTATTCAATTACTATTTATTTTTTTCTTATATAGTTGTTAATTAATTTTCTCATTTGTTTACTTGTCATATGCTAGAATAATGTTTAATTTATGTTTATGAATATTTTCTCTTTTTGCAAATTGAATTGACAAATAGAACTAGTTTAGCTTCCTTCATGCAATTTCTTTCTTAGATCTAGGTTGCAATTTCAATTTGTAGTTAATGATTGAATTTAGTATAGTATGAGTTTTCTTACATAATACAGAGTGCAATTGAATTTCATAGCATACTCTCTTTATAACTGTTGGTGATTAATGCATGAGTAATAATCACATGGATATGCAAGGTAATAGATGTTGTTTTCATAATGGCTAAGTTCTCACTGGATTGCCTAATTCACACTTTTCACTTTTCTATTGAAGTCAATATCGAGTTTATCCCTCTTGAATTATCTTTCATTGCTAAGTGCCATTGTGATATTATAAGACACCAGAGACATTCACACAACCATCAACACTATATTTGAGTTTTCATAGACTAGAAGATAGTTTTCTTGCTTTCATAGCTTAGGAGATAGTTTCCTTGCTTTTGTAGGATAGATAGTCTTTTTCTTTGGTAGGTTAAAGGATAGTTTTCTTATCATAGGTTAAAGATTAGTTGTTAATTTCTTTTATTATCATAATGCTTTCAATTTAGTAGATTTCCTTTTGTAAATTAGAAATAGTTGTGAAATTTAAATTAAGAATAGAGTTCACTTGTCTCTTAGCTTAGTTAGTTGCTTATTGAGTAATCTTAATTAGTTTACTTGCTTTAGAAGTTATCCTAGGTTAGTTAGTTGTTTACTTGCTTTAATAGGTTAGTTTCTTACTTGTCTATTCTTTCTTTGATAGTGTAGTTACTTGTTTATTTGCTTGCTTTCACATGATCGCTGCTTATTGAATTTAAGTAGGTTAATTACAAATAATTTGTTGTTGATATTTGCTTATTAGATGAATAGTTTTCTTTTGCTTATTGTTATGAATGAACTAGTTTCCTTTAAATAGGGTTTCCATTTGCTTTCTTAGAACTATCCATCGATCCTTCGTTCAAAGGTTAGTTAGGGTACATAGTTTGAGTTGCTTAGTAGAGTTTGATCATTAATAGTCTTTGCTTGAGTATATTAGCCCTTAGATAGCCACTTCCTTAGTTAGACTATACTCAGCCCTTCTACCTTGGCATATATTTTGCTACAACTCTAAGTTTACTTACCTCGGGTTGACAATTTAATTGAGGATTTTTAGTGTATTTTTAGTGCATATAGAACACCCATCAGTAGTCTAGGAGAAGAAACAAGGGGGAATAAGAATATGTGTTGATCTGAGGAAGATGAATGATGCGTGCCTACTTGACCCGTTCCCTACTCCTTTCACAGATGAGGTGTTGGAGAATGTAGGAGGACAATAAGCTTATTCATTCACCGACGGATTCTCAGGATACCATCAGATCAAGATAACACCGGAAGACAGATACAAGACCACTTTTTCCATGAAATGGGGATCCTACCAGTATACAGTCATGTCGTCTGGACTGAAGAATGCACCAACAATATTTTCCAAAGTAGTCATAGCTGCATTCAAAGAATTCATCCACCAGTTTCTAGAGGTATTTCTAGATGATTGAACAATCTATAGTTTGTTGAAAGACCACGAAGGGGTGTTGAGGTTGATGTTAGAAAGATGGAGGCAGTTTCAGATATCATTAAATATCAAGAAATGCATCTTCAGAACACCTTTTGGGATACTATTGGGCCATATAGTATGACAATAAGGCTTGCTAGTAGACCTTGCCAAGATTGTAGTAATTGTTAACCTTCCACCACCAAAATCAGTCCGCCAATTGAGAGAGACATTGGGATGAACATGATACTACAAGAAATTTATAAAGGGGTATGCGTAGATCACTGCGCCAATGGAGAAATTGATAATAAAAGACAACATGTTTAAGTGGAATGAGGACTATCGGTGTAGATTGGACACCCTGGAAGAGAAGATGGTAACCGCACAAATACTGGTATTCCCCGATTGGGAAAAGACATTCCATGTACATGTAGATGCATCAACCATAACACTTGGAGCTATATTGGCATAGCCAGGATCATGAGAATTGGACCATCCTATAATGTTAGAATCCTATAAGGTAATTTTGGTACCTAGTCTACGTGTTGCATCAATTACTAACATGATAAAGCGAGGCACAATACAGGAAATGCTAAGTCAACTAATGATCATGGAGGAATATAGGATTCTAGCATGGTTTCACCAAGAAGTATAGAAAGAAAGGGACAAATATTGGCATGACAAACATATCAAGAGGAAAAATTTCAAGGAAGGAGACTTAGTCTTGGTGTACGACATTAAATCTCTTCATCACCCAGGAAAACTCAGAATGCATTGGTTAGGACCATACGAAATAAATACTTTCACAAATGGGGGAGATGTATAGTTGAAGGTTTTAGGAGGAAAAAAACTCAGAGTGATGATCAATGGGAATTGACTGAAGCTGTATAGGGACAGTTGACATCCTAGCACTTAAAAAAAAAAACAAAAAAAAACTAAGTGTTGGGCCCGTGATATGATTGATTTCATGATGTTAATTAGATCCTTTTTGGCTGAATATGTATATGCGTTTTCCTGTTTTGAAGATTTTTTGAAAATCTTTCGTGTCAAATCGCTATGATTCACACCAGGTATGCATGATTCATGTTTTTTGATGATTTTTGAGTTTAAATCAATATGTTTTTATGATTCCAGGGAAATAATTCACGTTTTGTGTGTCACCGGGCAAAATCACAGCTTGTTTTTGCATCCGACACTCAGTACGGTACTCCATCCAGCACTCTGTCCTGCACAAAAACCATGGGCGATTTAGCAGTTATCATATCGGTGACCAGCGATGGGAAAATCATAGACATGGGTTTTTCTTGTGCTTGTGGCCTCCAGCTACTGAACTTCTGACAACTTGATTTGGGTTGTTATGCTGGGCGTTTATTGTCTCACTTAGTTTCTAGAAGCCACTGACGGTTAAAACGCATTTAATGTAATTTGCTATTTTTAGAGGAGTTTGACCCTCCCAGTGGTCGACCTCTCAGCTTGTAAACTTATAAATACCACCTCAGTGGTCAGACAATTGTTAAGTAGGATTTAAAGGGAGAAAATAGACAGTTCAACTCTGTTTTGTTATTTTTAACACATTTTGCTAAAAAACTATGTAAAGACTGCATTTTGGGTTTTAATGGTGAATTTATGTTGTTGAAGCTCGTGGTTCACCTTTGAAGAGTAGCCATGACTTGCTGGGGGCCCCACCAGCAGTCTGGGTGAATATTTAGTTAATATGCTTGTAGATTTGAGTAATGTAATCATCATTTTGTCTATTTCCTGTACA
>JASDQU010306958.1:11715-22294 GCA_032191745.1 Picea mariana | reverse complement strand
TCTCACTTTTAGGCTGCAATGCTTTCCTTTTCTCATCAAGAATGTGAGCCCATGCTATACTTCCAAATACATGGAAGTGACTTACATCTAGTTTAATTTTATTTCAAGCTTATTTCGGTGTTATATTTTTAAGAGCCTTTGTGGGAGTGCGATTGACTATGTAATTTGCACAGTTGATTGATTTTGACCAATACTGTAGACTTAATCCCTTAGATTGGATCATACAATTAGCCATTTCTTTTAATGTGTGGTTCTTTCTCTCAGCAACACCATTTTGTTGTGGTGTATATGGAACAATGTGTTGCACTTGCATGCCCTGTGTAGTGCAGTAACTTGTAAAATTATTGTTCACATATTCACCTCCATTATATGTTCTTAACCTTTGAATTTGATGTCTAGATTGCTTTTCTACAAGGGCCTTGTAGGCCAAAAACTTGTCAAAAACTTCACTCTTGAGTTTTAAGAAGTAAACCCAAGTACGTCTGGAAAAGTCATCAATGAAAGTTAAGAAATACTTGCACCTAGAAAAAGAAGGAGAAGAAAGTGGACCACACAAATCACTGTGAACAAGCTGCAAAGGACTCAAGGCGTGCCAAGAGGCACGTTTGTCAAAATTGTCCTGATGATGTTTGCCGAGAACACAACTGGCACAAACACTATATTTACATGAAACAAGAGGAAGACCAGTCACCATCTGTTGATTACATAGTTGCTGCAGTGAGCGATAGTTTAGATGACCAAACCGCTCATGCCAAAGTTTTCTCAAGTCATCGCTATGAGCAACAAAAACTGATGAAAAATTCGATGACCCAAAGTTGTCAAACTTGTACAACCTGGTAATATCATCAACAATTCCAGTTGCAAGAACATGCTTATGATCTTTTAGATACTTGATTACAACTTGGTGAGGTGAAAACTCCACGGTTTTACCTTCACTTGAATGAGTGATTTGATATACTGATAGAAGGTTACAAGAAATATTTGGAACACATAATACATCATTGAAATGACCGTTTTCTACCTGAATTGTTCCAGATCTTACAAAACTAAGAGATCTATCATCACCAACAAATATTTTCTTGGTGTTACATTCATTTAGAGCAGAAAATATGGCTTTATCCTTAGCCATATGATAAGATGCTCCTGAATCAATAAGCCACTCATAAGAAGAAGTAGTAGTAGAAGTTGTATTGAAGGAAAAACCAGAAGCAAAAAGTGCATGTCCATGAGAAGAAGAAGAATCCATATTGATGTTGTGCTTCTTCATCACTGCTTCTAAGGCTGCCATCTTCTTGAAACATTTGGACTCATCATGACCATCTTTATTACAAAAGTTGCAATGTTTGTTAGTATTCTTACTTTTATATTTTGATCTTTTGTCACCATTAGGAGCTGAAGCTATCTAAGTGGGTTTGGGACCCTTAGGTTGTTTGTTGTTGTAGCGAGGATGTTGCTTGTTGGGATACTTGGGTTTATCTTTTTGTTGGGCACCTACGGCTTTGTTTGAGGTACCTCCAGTGGTGATCACTCCAAGTTGTACAAGCTTATCTTCCTCTCTAATCAAAGAAGTACAAAAGGACTCAAGAGTGGGTTGTACATAAGCTTTCCCTAGAGCCTCTTTAATGGCATAAAAAGTAGATACAACACAGAATATGCACTACCTAGCTTAGAAAGAATAAGATATATGCAACGCTCTTCCTTCATTACTATCTTACATTATTCACATAAAATTCTGAGTGTTTTAAACTTAGATAGATAGTCTCCAAGGCAAGAAAAATCACTTGGACTCAAGGTCAGTATTTGAGTTTCCAACTGTTGTGCTCAAATAATATTGAGTTTACCAAACACAGATTCAATCGTGTTCCAAGCTTCTTCGGGGTCATAAATTCCTTGAAGGTGGTACCTTAAATCAGGAGAGATGGGCATTTTGATTAGTCCACGTGCTTAGTCATTCCTATTATCCCATTTGGCTTTCTTATCATCATCAATGGGGGTTGTTTCCTTTCTCAAGGTAATCTGGTACAGGCCTTTACTTCTTAATAAATCTTTCATATGGGATCTCCATTGGAAGTAGTTGTTGCTGGTAAGCACGATAGTACTTGTAGAAGCCATATTAAATATGCAGACAATGTGGATTTAAAAACTGAAACTAATGATCTGGATGGAAAGATCTCGAAAAGTTATGCGGTGTTAAAAAAAAGGGCACTGAAAACAGACTTCTGATGTGAAAGTTATGCCCTTTTTAAAAAAAGGCATAAACGGTAACCAAATAACCACGTGATAGTGTAAGCTACTTTATGAAGTGACTCACTTTTATAAAGAGAAGTGGGGATCACTTTTACAATGAAGTTACCTTATAATAGAAAAGTTGCATGCAAAATAAATAACTTTAAAAAAATATAAAGCTACTTATAGCGATTCACTTTTATACTTGAAGTGAAATGCACTTTACAATTTTTAGCATGAACTTTTTCAAAAAAATCTTACAAAAGAGAGACTTGAACTCGAGACCTCTTACTTAATAAGGCAAGTTTTAACCAAATGGTCTAGCAAAATAGATTGTAATGTTTAGAAGGAGGATTGTTATTGTTTTTGTTGTTGTTTTTGTTGCTGATGACCTTGGAGAGCATGCTCCAAAAAAAACTCTTTTCACACAAGAAAAAAATTTCGCTTCTCGATGACGACAAGGGTTAGATCTCGGTTAGCTTACCTGGAAGATGCACCTTTTCCTATCTGTTTCTGATTTTCCGAAATCACACAAGGCGCGGGGAAAAGAGTATACGCAGATCTAAAAGAGTAGCAACCCAGAAATAAAAAATACAAACCGAAATAAAATCAAAACTTTGCAAAAATTAAAAAAAAAAAGCGTATTAAGACTTTATACCTCCAGATCTGACTGTAATGGCCGTATCTTGGGAAAACGGAAACCTTTTCGAGTGAAACAAAAAGTGTTCCTAAATGAAACGAGTACTTCGGACACAATGGAACAGTCCTCTCAGCCCAAAAATGTATGGAAATGCTAGAAATGGAGATGAGACAACTCGGCTTCACGATCTCGATCTACAACAGGAGCGGGTCTTCAAACAGGCTTTGATACCATGTTCGACAACATAGGTATTCCAACAGAGGATGAACACCTTTAGTAACCACTCACATAACGAGATCAAAGATCAACACACCGATGTTTTCACGTGGTAAAACCCCTACGTGGAAACATCCACGGCCCCAGCCAACGCAACCACTTGGAGTAGTTTATTAATGCAAAGAAAAAGATTACAGAGAAATTTTACAAGAGAGTTTCTCACAATCGATCATCGGAAAATGACCCTCCAGGCTCTTTAAATAGAGATCATGGGCCAATCGGGTGTTAAGCCACAGATCAATGGCCGTTAAGATCGAGGAGAGTATGAACCATCGGATCACTCTATGTCGGGAACATATCGTGACCATCAGATTTCCTAACTACAAATGCATACTAATGCATACTAAAGAAACACACTTTTACCTAACAACATATTAGACCAAGTAGATCTTAACTAACTCCTAAGTGTCTAAATATCCTAATAAGAAGGGGGCACTTGAACAAATGGAGAATTACAGTGTGATAGGAATTTTTGGATCCAAATAAAAACCTCCTCTCCTTCCATGTCACATTACAGAATAATGTTTGTTACAAAAATAACAAGGCAATACAACAACTAGTTGCATCTATTCCATGAGAAGAGAAAAAAACAGTTCATTCCTCTGCCTTGGAAAGTTGGGAACTTTGTGTTGAGGAATGTCAACAAAATTGACAAATTCACAGCTTATTTCAACTACTTGAACCTAATATATGTTGAAAGGCTAAGAGGACTCGACCCTAATAGAAGTTTTTTAGAACATTTACTTACAGTTTCCCTCGACAATTCTTTTTTCCAGAGACACCTCAGCAAAAACAGAGACACTGACAACAACACTCCTTCTTTTGATGTTGATGACCTAGACACACTGCAAAGTACCATTGAATTGTACAAGAAACAAGGAAAAGGCCTCGATGAGAAGAGTGTTCAATTGCCATATAACACTTACAAAAGTACGACATTTCAGAGCATCACTCCAACGACCCACCATAGTAAGAAATAAACCCAAAATTTTTCAAACAGAGGAGGAGATAACAACCCTCCTCACCCTAAATTGATAGTTTTCACAAGCTTCCCGTGGAGAAGAAGAGAAAAAAATTTGTAGGGCGGGCAGAAGGGCCCGAAATTGAGAGTGAGAACATGGAACTTGAGATTTATATGGATATCATATTCTGCAACCTTGATCAACTCGAAGATGCGATCTAGCATAGTCTCCCAATGGACATAGCTAATACCAATTTTTTTGACGAAGATGAATCCTTTGTATTCCAAGGCACTATTTTTTACAGCGAGTCTAAAAAATTAATCATTGAAAAGAGAGATGTAAAAAACAAGAAAGAGAAATATCGTTTAGAGGTTAACCTTGCGAACATGCAGTCATTCCAAATCTCTCGACTTTACAGAGCAACAAAATATTCTCTTGATGATTCCATTGGAGGCATTGAGGCCGAGCATACCATATTGAAGGACCAAGTCAAGGAATTGGAGGAAGATTGGATTCCTATGCCATTGTTTTCCCATCCTTTAGAAATATCCATGCCTGACACCCCTACAAACAAGGTAAAAGGATCCTCCAGCCTCACATCGTGTAGAGGATATGTAGAGAGTAATATCATGAAAATAATGGAACTGGTTACTGAGGCCTTGGAAACATCGCAAAGTATGGATTCCCTTGGAACGGGGGCACATACTTTGCTCGAAAATTTGCAGGCGGATTTAAAAAATGAAGAACGTTTCTATTTAGACACATTCCTCCCTTTTGGAACCCATGTCAACAACATGATAGAAATGAGAAGACAAGAATATCTCCCCTCCAAAAACCTGATCACTCAATTAAATGCATGTTGGAAAGAGAAAGGGAAGAACCTACATCTCATTTTCCAATCATGTGAACAAGCCATATCAAAGAAAGAAAAATCATTCACAAATATGACCAAAATAGACTTAGCTGGAAGGACCAACGAGGTCCAAGACCCCAAGTTAATCGTCAACTCCTTGTGATTAACTAAGCAATCCTTTGATAAACAAGTTGATAAGGCATTGTCTTTAGAAAAGTTTTACACCATCCTTGAATATGATGAAGATAACGTGGAGAACTGGCTAGTCGACTATTTGGTACAAAATGAAAATATTGATCGGGCTCTACATAATATTTCTATCGATCTAAGGGAATTAGAAAATGAACTTTTCAACATAAAAATACAGAATGGGATCAACGTCGCCCCCTTGAGAAGACACATTGAATAATGGGTCGAAAGGGAATTGAAGCAGGTCATCGATGAAAGGAAACAAACAATTGGCACCATTTCAGTAGTCGTCGATGATAGCAATAAAAAGGCATCAGCAAGCAAATAGAAAAAGGGGTGATATGTACCATCACTGTAAGTCTATACTGATCACATCTTGCTTTGTTTATCAATCCAATTATTCCACCTTTTTAAATAGAAACGTTATTCTTTTCGGGTATTACACTCTACCATCATCCACTTCTTCTTTACACAGTCCTAATTCTTGTACATATTTCTCTTATGATCCACGACAACCCCAATCCCAATCTATATGACAAACACATTTAAATTTCTAGGAATATGTAACAAAAAATATTGTGTTTTGATATATTTCAAATAAAACTATTTTTTATCTCCTTTTATATTTATGTGCTCATAAATTTTGATCGTCAACTATGATGAATGTCAAGAAATTGTGCTTATTTAATTTGAATGTAACTTTATATGTCTTCTTTGTTTTATCTTTTTCTCATGCATATCTTTTTCTCCTGCTATGCTTATAACTTTTTTTATCCTGACACATATAGAGACATGCAAATTTTACTTATCTCTAACCAGTTGAAAGTATACACTGAAGATATAAAACATTGAAGAGATAAAACATGCAAGGTAGGAATGGAAATTGCGAACATAGCAAGTCACACTACTGGAAAGAACGGAAATTTTGAACATAACAAGATGGATTATATAGTTTCAAAAAATAAATGGGACTCTAGAGGCCAGGTGTCATTTACTGCATGGATACCACATCTCCGCTACAGATCCCATGTGCCTCCGCTACTTTTTCCCCTTCCTATACATTTATTCCCAATTCAACGCGATGCAACACTTATTAAGAAGTGGAAATGACTCATTAACAAAGATGGAAAAGTTCAAAGGTAGTTTTTTTTGAAAATGCCATTTACATTAGTCTCATTGCGGTGATTCTCGATATGTGAGGAACCTCGCAAGAGAAATGAGTTTCTCGAGATGTTTCTCGTAAGGGTATCTCTCTAACAAACTGGTTTTCCTTTTGACAACAATAAATTGTTCCCCTTTAAACAAAAGTTCGGTTCATTTTGTTAATATTATGTCATTGAATTAAATTCGAATGTGTACAACTGGTGTGATCGAAGACGTCACTGTTTTCAGGAATACGCTACCTTCAAAAAGTATGATGTAGTCAATGGGAAAACATATTTTTAATCTTTAAATATTCGTTCGAGGCCTGAAGCCTTTGGAAGATCAATCACTACTCAGATTTTCTCTAAAATAACAGGCGATATCTTAATGCAATAAATTATGTATGTATATGTATATAAAATTCATAATGATTAGTCTTCCTCGTATTCATCATATGATTTAAATTATATAAATTTCTTAATTTATAAATACGCACGAGGCCAACAATGGTGATTTATAACATTTATTAAATTCCGCACTTTAAGTGAGGTTTCGTCCTTTGTTGCATGTTAATTGCATAAGTTGCAATCCCATTAATATATCAATATACAGATGTTCCTTTGCATGGACGTTTAGATTTTTGATAAATTGAAGCCGAATCACCAGGATCCCTTGATATTACTTTTAACGAAACGAAAACAAGAAACCCTACACGCTGCCTAATGGAATTTAAACTGAATTGGGCCCATTGTGAAGATAGGATTACACTTGACACAATGATCGTGTGAGAAATAGTAGTATAGAATCATCTTAATTCTCCTTCTATTAAGGACAACTTTCGTTCTACTAAGGGTTGAGAGGTGTAAACTCTTCATTCTTAACTCTTTTAGAGTAGATATATACAATTTTTATTTACTTAATTTCTTCTTATTATTATTTAAGAGTGACATGTGTGAGTTTCACTTTGAATTTAGGCATGGAATCACACATCTACCTAATAATATATATACATCTTCCCAACTATCATTAATAATGTTTTCACAACCACTTTACTCATCTTATAAACAAAAACATAACTATTTTTTTTTATCAATATCCAAAATTTATTTATTTATTTTTTATAATTTATTAACCATATATACTATGTGATTCAAGAATTTTCTAAATAAGTTAATTAATAGAACCAATATTCTTAAAAGTTGATCTTTAATTATTCTTCCATACTTCTATAATCATAATCATGGATCATTGACATTTAATACTTCATTAAAATTTTATCTAAAGGAAATAATTAATACCTATACCTAGCATTTTTAGTATTCTTCGTATGATACCCTTATTTTAGAAAAACATAACCCAAAAATATATATTACTAATTACTTATTTTCCATACTTTTTTATTCAATTGATTGGGAATATAAAATCAATTCAATTATTCACATTATTACATAAATTGCATAGAAACTAGTTATTTATGCACAAGATATTGTTGGTAGTCTAAGGTATATTTTCATTTGCTAATGATTTTCACTTTGATTGAAGAGGTAGGGTATGTATATCTCCATAAACTTTAGCAATCAAATCATTGCATGAAGGAGACCCCTTGTCCCACAAACAAGGGAGTCTCATACACCAATTTGACGTCTGACTTGACTGTAACCTTAAAAATACATTATTATTTTAATTATATATTCCACCTTATTATTGTAGTGCCTCCGGCAGTATATAGTGATGAGTTAGCTTTGACTATTATATTAATTCAGTTTGAATTCAAAAAATTTAACCTAATGTGTCACATAAGAAACTTAAAATTTTATTTTTTAATATGTAAAAAAACTTAGTTTTGTTACATTTCATTCGCTCATAACTTTATAGTGTTATTGGAGACTTCACTTATTTTGAGGAGTACGCAGTCGGTGGGGTATTTGATCATAGTGACTTCGACACAAGTTCTTAGGTGGCAGTATGAGCAATCTCGTTTCCCTTGTTCTATATAAAGATCTATTTAGTAATACTTAAAATAGAAATAAAATAGCATTTTTCATGGTTTGTTCTCCTAGACCATAGATAACACTCCCTATGATTTTTTTTTTTTATCATAGAATATTCCTTCAAGATTTCCTATGCAATTAAATATGTAACTTACATTTGTAATAATGTAGAATATTTATACATAGTGTGTCTTCTTTCCCTTTATATATGCTTTTCAACACTTACTCTATCAAGAAAAAATAGATGACGGGTCATTCTTTTCAACAAAATGTGCTTATTGTCTCCAATATTTAACACATACACGTACTGATGTAGACATTTTCCTTATACAAGCATGCAAGCTCATTAGGCTCTAGTGTGGTAACCCTACTTTGATACTATATGTAATACCCCTCTAAGTTAACTCTAATTTAACTATGTAATACTCCTCTAAGTTAACTCTAATTTAACTCCATTTCGAATATTTTTTTTGAGGTCAACATTATTTAAGAATTTGCAAGGAAACTATATTGAATTTGACAATGGAAAAATTTGTCAAATAATCAAAATAAAATAATATTGTTCATGGTTTGTTCTCCTAGACCATAGATAACACTCCTTACAATTTTTTTTTTTTTTTATCATGGAATATTCCTTCAAAATTTCCTATACAATTAAATATGTAACTTACATTTGTAATAGAATATTTATACATAATATGTCTTCTTTCACTTGATATATGCTTTTCAACAATTACTCTATAAAGAAAAAAAATAGATGTCAAGTCATTCTTTTCAACCAAATGCACTTATTCTTTTCAACCAAATGTACTTATTGTCTCTAGTATTTAACACATACACGTAATAGCGTAAACATTTTCCTTATACAAGCATGGCTCATTAGACTCTATTGTGGTAAACCTACTTTGATACTATATGTAATACCCCTCTAATTTAACTCCAATTCGAATATATTTTTTGATGTCAACATTATGGAATTCGACAATGAAATAATTTGTCGAAGTCGACTAGTTTCGCTAACTTATGCATGGTTGCATAATCTATTCGTCAATCTTACATGTTACAAAATATCATCAAATCTATTTATATTATTATAACATTAAACAATACTTTTGTAAGCTTTCACATGGTTACAAAACAAGAAACGGATTAACCTCATGCGAAAGAAAGAAAACAAGAAACTGATTCACCTTTGGTTCGTCCGGGCCATTTCTCCAGAGCGGCGTTCTGTCTGTTTTGCATTTCGTGCACGTCCTCGTAACTGCCCTATCTGGAAATTCAGCGTCCATTGCTCCAGTTTTATCCGAGTGATTTTCTCCAATCTGGCAGAAATTTAAAAGAAGGTTACATTACAGAACCTAAAAACTGTCCATTTTCCGAAACAGAAAGACAACAACATGATAAAAATACATGTGAATCGTTAACGATGTCAGCAGTACAGACCTGTAAAAACCTCCTCAGCGACTGTGGACTTTCTTTGGAGCTACTTTTCTTTCTATTTTCCTGCAACTTTCTTTCATCCTCGTCCCCGACTTCTTGCAGAGGATCAATAATAACAGACCTACGGAGCTTAATCCTTGGATCTATGTCATAAGGCATCTACATCTGCATGCCAATAGATAAAGCACGGTTGATTTGGCTTCCATCCGACAGATCTTTTTCGGAATCCTCTAATTTTATCTAGCAAATATTACTCTCGATGCCGGATCTAACAGATGAAACCCTAATAGTCGACTTAATTCTGTCTTTAATCTCCAAACTAAACCTAAAGATATCATTTGAGTGCCAGAAAATTCTACTACCAAAAGCTTCAGGCTGTACTGTACGCAACGAGTCCTGCATTTGCTCATCGTGCGTTTCCTCCATTTTCTTCAACCATAATTTCTTGTAATGGCTATGGCCGTACATCTGTCGTGGACAATAGGCACCTCACAGCATCTTGATAGTAATCTTGTGATGATTATAGCAAAGTTATGTTACTTAC
This sequence comes from Picea mariana, assembly GCA_032191745.1. Classification (NCBI taxonomy): domain Eukaryota; kingdom Viridiplantae; phylum Streptophyta; class Pinopsida; order Pinales; family Pinaceae; genus Picea; species Picea mariana. The sequence goes on along the minus strand of JASDQU010306958.1, from coordinate 12,030 downwards.
TCACTAGATCTCCATTAAAAATGATTTTTACATTGCACAGTCTTTTGCATCCTCATCCACTCCTGGTTTGCTCGGCCATAACGCATGTGATTTCTGCCATCCAATCGAAGCGATATGACCATACTGAAAACCAAAGAAATAAAATTTACGGTTCTCCTGCCTCAGGGATCAAGTGTGAACTTCCTTCCAGCTAGATCTTTGGAAAAACTCGACCGCAAACAAATCAAATCGTGGAGTTTCCTGCATCCGAGGCGGTCAGGTGAAAATAATTAAAAAAAAACAGAGAGCCGCAAAGCATCTGCACGCGAAGGGAGC
>JASDQU010306958.1:0-11695 GCA_032191745.1 Picea mariana | reverse complement strand
GCTAGATCTTTGGAAAAACTCGACCGCAAACAAATCAAATCGTGGAGTTTCCTGCATCCGAGGCGGTCAGGTGAAAATAATTAAAAAAAAACAGAGAGCCGCAAAGCATCTGCACGCGAAGGGAGCCAGAAAGTATCAGGCATTCTGAAAACCGGCGGCCTCTATTCGGGAAACATGATGGTATACCAAACACTGATATTAGTCATTTTGGAGCTCGAGCCCATAACTCAACTCAGATTCGTATCAGTGATTTTGGAGTACAGGAGTTAAGGGTGGTAGTTGAAAGCACTGTTTTAAATATTATTTAATGCATAGGAAGACATGAAGGCAGCAATAAGACTTTAAACTTATGAACCAATAAAACTGTGACAAATATATATATATATTTTTATTTTAAAATATATTAATATAAGTTTCCTAAGCTAAACATTATAATTTATAAAAAATTTGAAAGTCAAGCCTAAACTAATAGGCAGTCAACGATGAACTCATCGCTATAGTCCAAGGCCTTTGGCAGGGACTAATAAGGTAATAAACATTGGATAGGCTTGTGCAAGGTTGCACATAAGTTTGTTTATCTATTTATTTTCTAGATTTATTTTAAGGATTGGTTAAGATAATCAACTATTCCCACCTTGATACTTATGCACGATTACCCATGTGAGATTGTGCAAATAATTTAATCTAACTCTTTTTTAAAGGAAAGGGTAATATAACCAATTTGTTCTGAAAAAAAAATTAACGTAATTCAACATAATATGTACTTCCAAGGGAGCGTAATGAAATTTAATCTAAAATTTATTTTTAAGAAAGATATAATATTTTTTTTCATATATTCATTATTATATATACACACACACACACACACACACACACACACACACACACACACAACTTGAGTTTAAAGATATTTAAACACTTAGGAGTTAGTTAAGATTTATTTGGTCTAATGTGTCGTTAGGTAATAATGTTTTTCTTAGTGTGTTTCTTTAGTATGCATTAGAAGGTTATTGTAGTTAGGAAATTTGACGGTCACAATCTGTTCCCAATATAGAGTGATCTGAGGGTTCATATTCTCCTTGATCTTAATGACTACATTGATTCATGGCTTAACACCCGATTGGTCGATGATATCTATTTAAAGAGCATGGAGGGTCATTTTCTGATGATTGATTGTGAGAAAGTGTCTTGTAAAATATCTATTTAATCTTTTTCTTTTGCATTAATAAACTCCAAATGGTTGTGTTGATGGGGGCTATGGATGTTTCCCCATAGGAGTTTTACCACATCAAAACATTAGTGTGTTGATTTTTGATCTAGTTGTTTGAGTGGTTACTAAAGGTGTTCATCCTCTGCTAGAATACATGTGTTGTCAAACATGGTATCAAAGCATGTTTGAAGACCATGTCCCATTGTAGATTAAGATCGCGAATCTGAGATGTCATATCTCTGGTTTCTGCCATATTCATACATTTGAGGGCTGAAAGGATTGTTCCATTTTCTTTCGGAGCACTCATTTTAGCAAGAACATTTTTTTTTTCACTTGAAAATGTTTATGTTTTCCCAAGATACGACCATTTTAGTCAGATCCGGAGGTATAGAGCCTGACTACACTCTTTTTAAACTTTTGCAGAGTATTATTTCAGTTTTATATAGTTTTTTTTTCCCTGGGTTGCTACTCCTTTATATCCGTGTATTCTCTTTTCTCTGCGCCTTGTGCGATCTCAACAAATCGGAAACATATATGAAAAGGTGAATTTTTCGAGTAATCTAACCAAGATCTCACCCTTGTTATCATCGAGAAGAAAAAAAAATTCTTCTGCGGAAACAGTTTTTTATGAGTACGCTCTCCAAGGCCATCTTCAACAACAACAACACCCCCAATCCTTCTTCTAAATAATACAATATGTTTTGCTAGCTCACTTGGTTAAAAGTTGTTTTATTAAGAGGTCTTAAGTTCAAGTCTACTTTTTGTTACTTTGTTTGAAAAAGTTCATGCATCCATTATAAAGTGTATTTCATTTCAAGTATAAAAGTGAATAACTATAAGTAGCTTTAATATTTTGTTTTAAATTTATTTATTTTGCATGCAACTTTCTTTTATAAAGTAACTTCATTGTAAAAGTGATCCCCACTTCTTTTTATAAAAATGGGCCACTTCATAAAGCAACGTATTTGTAAAAGTGAGGTTGTTTGGAGGGGTATCACCACGTGGAACAAATTCTACTTACCACATGGATTTTTGGTTACCATTTATGTTTTCTATTAAAAGGGAATAACTTTCACATCCGAAGTCCATTTTCAGTGTCGTTTTTGTTAAAACCTTCTAATTTTTCAAAATATTTCCATCCAAATCATCGTTTTCAGTTTTTAAATCCATATTGTCTACATATTTAATATATCTTCTTTCAGTGATATTTTTCTTTCCAATACAAACTACTTCTAATGTAAATCCCATATGAAGGATTTATTAATAAGTAAAGGTTTGTAGCGGATTACCTTGGGAAAGGAAAAAAAAACCACTAATGATGAAAATAAATTCAAATGGGATAATAGGAATGACAAAAAACCTCAAATGATTGAAATTTGCTTCTCTCCTGATTTAAGGATCCACCTTCAATAAATTGATGACCTCGATGAAGCTTGGAAAAATTTTGAATCTGTGTTTGGTAAACACGATATTATTCGAGCACATCAGTTAGAAAATTGGATATTGATTTTAAGTCCAAATGATTTTTCCTACATTGAATACTATCGCTCTAACTTTATAACACTTAGAATTTTATGTAAAGAGTGTAGCATAAAGATGGAGGAAGAGAGTTGCATATATATTATTCTTTCTAAGCTAGGTAATGCATATTATGTGTTTGTGTATACCTTTTATGTCATGAGAGAGGCTCTAGGGAAATATTATGAAAAACCCACTCTTGAGTTCTTTTGTGATGCTTTTATTAGAGAGAAAGATAAGCTTGTACAACTTAGAGTGATCAACACTACAGGTACCTACAATAAAGCCTTATTATCCCACTAGAAAGATAAACCAAAGAAGCCAAAGAGGTAACATCCTTGCCACAACAACAAGAAAAGAAAGGGTCCCAAACCCACTCAGACAACTTCAACTCATAATGGTGATAAAGGAGAAAAATATAAAAGTAAGAAGAATGACAAAAACTATAACTTTTGTGGGAAATATGGTCATGATGAGTCCAAATGTTTGAATAAGATGGCATATTTAGAAGCAACGATGAAGAATCACAACATGAGTACTGATTCTACTATTTCTTCTTCTTCTCATGGACATGCACTTTTTTCTTCTGGATTATCCTTCAGTGGAACTTCTACTTCTTCTTCTGATGAGTGGCTTATTGAATCTGGATCATCTTATCATATGGCTAACGAGAAAGCCGTATTTTCCACTCTAAATGAATGTAAAACCAAGAAAATATTTGTTGGTGATGATAGATCTCTTAGTGTTGTAGGATCTGGAACAGTTCAAGTAGATAATGGTCATTTCATTGATGTATTATGTGTTCCAAGTATTTCCTGTAACATTCTATCAATATATCAAATCACTCATTTAGGTGAAGGTAAAACCGTAGATTTTTCACCTCACCAAGTTGTAATCAAGGATCTCAAAGATCCTCAACATGTTCTTGCAACTGGAATTGTTTATGATATTACCAGGTCGTATAAGTTTGACAAATTTGGGTCATTATCTTTTCCATCAATTTTTGTTGCTCATAGCGATGACTTGAGAAAAGTTTGGCATGAGCAGTTTGGTCATCTAAACTATCGTTAATTACAAAAACTATGTACTCAACAGATTATGATTGGTCTTCCTCTTGTTTCATGCAGAGATGGTGTTTGTGCCAGGTTTTTTCTTAGCAAACATCATCGGGACAATTTTGACAAATGTGCCTCTTGGCATACCTCGAGCCCTTTATAGCTTGTTCATAGTGACTTGTGTAGTCCACTTTACTCTCCTTCTTTTTCTCGGTGCAAGTATTTCTTAACTTTCGTTGATGACTTTTGGGTTTACTTCTTAAAACTTAGGAGAGAATTTTTCGACAAGTTTTTGTCCTTCAAGGCCCTTGTGGAAAAGAAAGAATTGCACATTAAAATAAATGACTAATTTTATGATCCAATCTAAGGTATCAAGTCTAAAATATTGAGCTGAAGCCATCAACTGTGCAAATTACATAGTAAATCACACTCCCACAATGTATATTTAAAATATAACATCAAAAGAAGCTTGGACTGAAATTAAACCAGATGTAAGTCTCTTCTATGTATTGGCAGTATAACATGGGATCCCATTCCCGATGAAAAATGAAAAGCATTGTAGCCTAAAAGTGAGAAGTGTATACTTGTTGGTTATTATGAACATGTCAAAATTTACATACTTCTTCAACCACATTGTAATGAAATTATTATTAGAAGAGATGTTAAATTTGATGAAAATCTCTTGGCTTGTGAGACTAATTTGACGATTGTTCCTTCTTCAACCTGCGATCCATCTTCGGTGTTTGTGTCTTATTTTGTTCCTATTATGGTTTCTTCTTCATATGATGACAGTAAGGATGAAAATCCACCTTTGCTTGCTCACCTTCCTCTAGATGATTCCATTGAACTTGAACCAACACCAACACCACTGCTTCCTACATGGGCTCATTCAAGATGAGAAGCAACATGCAATATTGTCGGTGATCCTTTAGATCAACGTCGTACATGTTCTCCATTCCAACGATACTCTTATATTTTGGATCAATTTTTAGATACTCATGATCTAGAGACATTTGTAGAAGATTCAAGTCATCCATATTGGGATACAACAATGAATCAAGAGTATCGTTCTTTAATGGAAAACGATAGTTGGGATCTTGTACCTCTTCCAAAGGGAAGAAAATGTGTCATATTTAAATGGGTCTACAGAACTATGTATGCATCATATGGAAGTGTTGAAAGGCACAAGCCTCGGTTAGTTTCCAAAGGTTTTTCCCAAGTTGAAGGAATTGACTATAATGAAACCTTTTCTCCAATAGCCAAAATAAATTCCATTCGTCTTGTTCTTTCCCTTGCTACCTCACATAAATGGAAGGTCCATTAGATGGATTAAATCCTCCTTATTGCATGGGGATTTGCAAGAATAAATATACATGGAACAACCTCCTGGATATGTACATAATTACTCTAGTCTTGTTTGTCTCCCTAAGAAATCTCTTTATGGGCTTAAGCAAGCTCCCTAAAATTGGTATGCCAAAATGGACATTTTTCTTATTGACACTCGATTTTCTAGATTCCATTATGATACTAATGTCTATACCAAGAAAGTAGGAAGCCATATCATAATCCTTTTCCTTTATGTTGATGAGCTTATCCTTACTAGTAGTGACTCAAAATTTTTAAAACCTGTGAAAACCATCCTTAAGAAGAAATTTAAAATGGTAGACTTAAGTTTTTTGCACTATTTCCTTGGCCTCCAAGTTTATCAAACCATTGAAGGAATTTATCTTTCCCATTATAAGTTTTCTTGTGACCTTATTCATTTATTTTACATGGAATATTGTAAACCATCCCCTTCTTCCTTCTAGTCTGGAGTCAAGCTTGTTTCCACCTATACTTCTCCTGAATTTTATGCCACCTTATACCCTCAGTTAGTTTGTAGCCTGTTATAATTGACTCATACATGTCCTGATATTTCCTTTGTTTTTGGTATTATTGCTCGTTATATGAAAACACCCCATGAATTCCATTGGAAATCAACTAAAAGGATACTTCTATATTTCCGGTGTACAATTTAGTTTGGGATACACTACAGTTCAGGGGGGACTCCTTTCTTGGTTGGTTTCACTAATTCAAATTGGGTCAAGGACCCTGATGATCAGAATTCTACTAAAGATTATGTTTTCAACCTTGGTTCAAAACCTATCACTTGGGCCTGTAAGAAACAACAATATATTGCACTTTCTCCAACAAAAACTGAGTATCGAGCAACAATTAATGAACAATTATAGCATTAATTATTCATCAACATCATATTCACTTAATTATATCATTTTCACATTTTAATCCAGTATATCCAAACAAAATTGAGTCTGCATGTCATATTAGCATTTATTAATGGGTTCATTTGCAAACAAGCCCTCTCAAAGAATAAGTTTGGCTTTGTAAAAGTATTCAAATAAAATGGGGCACTACACAATGATTTCCTTGAAAGAAATTGAATACAATTTCACCACCATTACCAATGTAGATCTAAATTATTCTAAATATAGAAGGATAGGTTGAGAGAATATATAGACCATACAATGTCTCACACAACAAATTCCTAATCTATAATATATTCTATCCACATGTGAAATCATATTTCTCTACTCTATACACTGACATTTCTTCAACATAAACATAATCTTTAACAAAAAATTCATAATGATAACATATATTGTTTGCATTAAAATATTTAGTCATTTTTATTAAAAAGGTAAAGATATGGTTGTCCACCACTATATTTCATAGAACAATCCTATATTTAATAGAAGGTATGGTTGTCCACCACTAAAAAGGTAAAGGTATGGTTGTCCACCAATATATTTCTCATGTTTTTCTCTTCATATGAATTGAAGTTTCCCTATAGTTTCCTCCTTATTCCGTTGTATCACAATCTTATTAATACAAATTCCTCCAGCAAAAATTGGTAAAGTTTGCTTGGTGAGGATGTGTCTGTACAACAAAATAAAAATTTTGAGAGAATCCTCGACCTCCGCCTTCACCAACTGGTATGTCTGAGAATAATTGTTTAGAATACCATCAGAGTCTTCTTCTGAGCAAGTAAGATTTATAACTTGTATAGATGTGGGATTAGGAACAGTACTCACCAAACGATCATCTGAAGGATCATCAACAGGGAAATCCTTTGTATAATAGATGACTTTAGTGTTTCCTACTAAGTCGGTGGACCCTACCTTCTAACCCTCTAAAAATTTTTTTTGTTCCACATGACTTTCTTCACCTAAATCCTTCTCGGGAATCCCAAAATCTGACTTGTCTACTACAAACAACTCTGTAGTTGATAACTGTCCAACCAAGGTTTTATTATCTTATACAATTAATCAGGACCCCCCAGGACCAGTAAATACTCCCTTCTGTAACTATACATTCTTTTGTATACCTTTCTCTAAAATCCTATGCTGTAACCCTAGATCCACCAATGAAGCTAACAATCCACCTCTCGAGTCTTCTGCATGCTTCACCAGAAAGTCTCGAATATAATTATTACTCTTGTCTCTAGATTTTGTACAAATCTTGCAAAACAGAATCTCTACCCTCCCAACAGAATCTGAACCACCCACATTAGTTGCATGATCATAACTCTTCCATCCAATCAAGTTTTTAAAATGAAAAGTTAAGTTTTTAAGGGAGATATGATTAAACTTACCTATAAAATGATCACTATCCAACTCGGCATGGTGCTTGTTCTCGGGCTTTTCTCCTGGAGGCTGATTCAACTTTGGCTACCGTGAATTTTATTTCCTCGTCTTTGCAAGCCACGTTCATCTCTTTTAGTAACTTTTTGTAAAACCCCGAGCATTTATGCCTTAGATGACTCGTTTATTTACAGGATGAGCACCTGAAAGGAACTCCCTGATAATCCAGTTTCTGAAAAAATAACACACCCCTCTACTCCATGTCTATCTCTGGCGGCAGACAGTGAAACATATCGACCTCCACCAGGAGTTTCCCTATTCTTCTATCAGAACCAACTAGTAACCATGGGTTCAAGTATAAGAATTTTCCAATGGAATTTCCTATTTCCATGAAGGCCTCTCGATTCCATACAACGAGTGGACACCCAGAAATTAAGACCCACAGGTTCCTGTATCTGATCAACTCCTTCTTAGGATTAAAAGCTACACACCAACATGTGAGAATAAGGCTCCCGCTCTTCACAATCCAGATCAAGTTCAAAATCTGATCCACATCCTCCAAAGACTTGAACATAAAACAGTATCAACCCTTGCATAAAATGTATACATCTGGAATATATCCCAACACAGGTCCCCAACAGTCTAAAACCCACCTTTGTATCTCCTTTGCAGCCATACTTTAATACCCAAACCTGCCAACTAGTCCCCGACAAGTATAATTTTCATCTTCCATGAGCCAGATATCTCTACCTAAGGTAAGTTTAAGCTTGGATTTCTTCACTTTCCATGGATTATGTCACTTCCGCAAAAATTATTCTTTCTTGTATATTTTTCCAGTCATGGCTACCCCAAATTGGTCCTTACGTACCCTCGACTCCCCAAACCTCAAGCTATTTTATGTACCAGGACCCTTCTTTGACTTTATCAAGCTAAAGCACTTTGGACTAGAACCTACTTGCTCCACCTGGTGAGACCCTGCAAATAATCTCCTACCAGTAACTACCTCAGAAGCCTCAACTGACTGGCCTGTCTCCAAAGAACCCTCGTTGATGAAACTTGGCAGAAAAGACGAACGAGTATGATCCTTGCAATCCTTATCCAAAGCCCTAGAAAAAAGGTCATTTATGACCTCGGGTACTCTGTTGTCCTTTTTGTTAGTTAGATCCTCGCCATCTGTCCTATGCGAGTTATACACTACCAAATCATCCTCGGGAAGGCCCTTTCTCATGTCATCCAATACATGGGCGAGTCTAATCCGCCTTAATTCCTTCCTGTAATCTGTGTTTATTTTTAAAGGATCCTTCAGACTCCACCAATCATCCTCGTCCAAGTCCCCCACTAGATTAAAGCCTTATACCGCCATACCTCACCTAATCCTAACCATTCTTACAACAACTGTCCTATCATTAACACTCTTCCCTAGACCCCTCCACTCCAATGGGGCGATGATATCCTAACTAAAGTTAGCGACCTCCTTAATCAGAGATGAAGGTATTTACTAGCTAGAAATCCGAAGTCTGCCATTTCAGTTGTACCGCTCGGCCCTCCCCAATTACATGGGTTTCATTCTATGTCATTTACTTACCATACCTATGTACGTAAGACCAGTTCCCTTTTATGATTATTATAACGATGGTCATATCTAGTTTATGAAAACAAATTATAGTATTTTCCTAATTTATCAACTCATTACATTATTCCAAACTTATATTATAGAAGATTCATTTTCATTTTCANACATGGGTTTCATTCTATGTCATTTACTTACCATACCTATGTACGTAAGACCAGTTCCCTTTTATGACTATTATAACGATGGTCATATCTAGTTTATGAAAACAAATTATAGTATTTTCCTAATTTATCAACTCATTACATTATTCCAAACTTATATTATAGAAGATTCATTTTCATTTTCACATCTTTAATTTAACAAAATTGAAGAGTTTCTTTTAACTATATATTTGATGGTTTGATTTTTTTTTTTTTTTTAAGTTAAAAAAACTTTGTCAAATAACATTACGTTATGTTTTGATTTCCAACTTTACAATTTTGTTGGATATAATTTTATTGGTATTTTTTTTAATTAAAATTAATTTTAAGACAATTGATATGGAAATTAAGGTTTAAGTATAACTAATTAAAATATGTAAAAAAAAAATTAATATTTTATATTGTTTATTTAATTATTCTGTATGGTTTAGTAGGAGGAGATGTTTAGTATAAGTTATAAGAAGCTTTTTAAAATTGTTTCAAAATTCTAAAGAATTGCAAGTAATTTCTTACTTTTTAAAGATTTGATAGACCAATTCGAGAAGTCAATCATCATCATCATTTTAATAATAAAATATTAAATAATGAAAAACAATAAAATAATAAAAATTTATGTAGAATTCATTATATGTGTGTGCATGTACTTTGAATTAATAACAACCACCTTAGATTCATTTAACATCAAATCTATGGGACAAGAGGATCAAATATTTTTAGATAAACTTTTTTTAGAGCCTAAAAATTGAGGAAAATTTAAAGGTTTGCACCACCATAGATTTGACCCATATGATGCTTGATAAATATACAGTTAAATAGATTGAATCTTATTTAATATTTTGTAAGATATACTTTTATAATAATGATAATAATAACTAACTTCCACTCAAACCAAAATTTATATAATATATTTTATTTATTTTAAAATATTTTAAAAAATATATATAAATATCAAAATTTAAAAGTTAAAGGGTTAGTTGTGTTAAATCCCTTGATTCTTCTATAGCAATAGTGACAGGATCAAAAACTGTATTTCTTGATAATCCCTGCGCCCTCGTGACCTAGTTGCTCTGCGCCCCCGTGCTGCCTCCTGCGGACTCCCTGCCTGGTAGCTCCTGCTGCTACTGGGCCTCCACAAACCTGGTCTCCCTCCAGGGCCTTTCTGGGCCCCCCTCCTCCTTTTTAGTTGAGCATCCGGGCACTGCTGCGTCTGGGACTGTGCAGCGTTCATTCATGCCGCCCCCAGGGGATCCGGAGTCTCTGGACCCTCCCCTACCCCCTCCACCAGAAGTGATTGCTTTCAAAGCAATGGTTGACTTGATCTCTAAGCGACAGCCCTCAGCCAATCAGCAGAAGTTCGCTAAGAGGATGGATTCCATACCTTCGGTAGCTCTTCCTCAAGAAGAAACCTGTAAAGAAGCTCTTAATGTTGCTGAGAAAGGGCTCATAGGCCAGTTCACGGGCCTCTGGCCCTCGCCTAAGTCAGTAGAGGAGTGGACTCAGAGAAATTGGAAGCCGTTAATCAAAGAAGGAATCAAGATCTATTTCGTAGGAAAAGGTTTCTTTATCTTCGTTTTTGAAAGTGCAGAGGACAGAAGCCTAATCTTTAGAAAAAGACCTTATTTCATGGGCCCCCAAGGACTATATCTCAACAAATGGTCGCCAGACTTCGACCCAGCTCAGGATGTCCCATCTGTTGTTCCGGTGTGGGTGCGGCTTCCCCATCTCCCCCTCCACTACTGGAACCTGAAGTCTCTCCAGATTATCGGCAACAGATTAGGAAAATACATAGACCAGGTTGCAAGAAAAGATCAATATTCATGCGCACGTATCTGTGTCGAAGTAGATCTGGAGGAGGGGCTTCCGGAAGCCATTAAGCTAACAGTAGCAGGATGGACGCACGTACAAGAGATGGACTATGAACAACTCCCATTCAAATGTAGGCACTGCCATGGATATGGGCATTTCGCCAAGCACTGCAAGAAAAAGGTGGAAAAACAGCCAGACAGGCAGAATGGCAAGCAATGGACCCTAATACAAAAAACCAACAACCAAAAAAAAAGCAAAGGCAAAGGCAACTCGAATGAGGTACCAAGTAGCTCCAATCCCATCCAAGAAAAGAGCTCAAATAGTAAAGAATCCAGACAGTTCAATTCAACTACAACACCTCCGGAGAATCTAGATCAAAGTGACACTCCTATCCCTAACAAAGACGATGAGGAATTGTCTCACCCGGAAGTCCCCCAAGGAAGCCCTTCCAGCCCCTCATATGCAGATGTTACAAGGAAAAAACCAGCCGAAAGCTCCGATTCCTTGGAGGAGGAAAACTTTGAGCAGCCCTCAAGAAAGGTTGGCAGGAAATCTCACAGAGAAGCAAGGGAAGCGGAGGCGGAAAGGCTCAAAACCCAAGGAATCCAGCCCACAATTGAGATGTCTATTGTGAGAAGTTCCAGAAACAGGCCCCCCAAGGGAGGCTCCCAACCCACTCCTGGTAAATAATG
>JASDQU010306957.1:53420-64167 GCA_032191745.1 Picea mariana | reverse complement strand
TTTGATAAGATAAAATTCCACTTCCTTATGTCCTCTAGCCTCTAGTGGTGGAGGTTATGAGAAACTACCATGAAAGATGCCTTGAGAGAAAGGAAGATAGAAATCTTGTAAAAAGACTAAAAATGGCTAAAAAACAAACAGTTTTTAATCATGATAAAAATGTTCATTATTCAATTGATGCTTAAGCGGACGACATAGTTTAAGCATAGCAACATCTTATTTTGAAGTAAAGTACTTCCCTTTTTGTCTTCTTGAAATTGTCCACTTGTTTTTAGATGAATACCTGCAAAAAGTTTCTAAAATTGTTTTTCAAAAACCACACTCTAAAATATTTACATATGTACAACAGAAATCAAAATGTTTCAAGAACAGGGAGAAGGAGAAGAAACTTCCCCATCCACCAAGGCTAGTGCCTTGTCGGCTGACATGACTTGTATAAAGTCTTCTTTAGAAATGGGTCTGTGGTAAAGTTTAAGTCTATGTCCATTTACTACAAAAGAGACTTGTCCATAATCAATTGTTTTTATCTTCACAACCCCATTATAAAACATGGTAACCACTTCATAAGGACCCAACCATCGAGTGGTAAGTTTGCCTTTAAAATTTTTAAACCTTGAATCAAACAATAGAGCCCAATCTCTATGTTGAAACTGCTAATTTTTAATGAATTTATCATGCCATTTGCTTCTCTGGTTTTGAACTAAGATTATCCTTTGGATAGCATCCTGTCTAATTTCATCCAATTCGTTCAATTGTAGGACTTGTTATTTTTGTGCCTCGTCTAAATCTAATCCCAATTGTGCAGCAATACGAAAGGTTCTTACTTGGAATTCAATAGGTAAGAGTACTTGTTTTCCATAAACCAGTTCATATGGGGTATGTACAGTGGTGTTTCTCCATGCAGTGCGATATACCCACAAAGCCTCTGGAAGTCTATCAACCCAATCTCTATGGTGTAGTTGGACAGTTTTAGTCAAGATAGTTTCCAAAACCTTGTTTGTTGATTGCAATTGTCCATTAGCTTATGGGTGGTATGGAGAGGAATTACGATCCTTTATCCCATACTTTTCTGTTAATTCCTTCATCATATTAGAATCAAATTGTGTATCCTTGTTCGTGACAATCTCACGAGGAACACCGAAGCGAGTAAAAATATTTTCATAAATAAACTCAACAACATATTTTCCAGTAGCCCTAAACAAGGCTTTTTCCTCTACCCACTTAGTGACATAGTCTGTGCAAACAAGAATATAGTTCTTCTTACGAGACATGGGGGAAATTTGTCCTACAAAATCAAGGGCCCATTTCTCAAAAGGTTCTATCATAACTTGGGTATGTAATGGAATTTCATCAGCTGATGTGGGTTTTCCTATCCTCTGACAACTATCGCAACTTCTTACATATTTGGCAACATATTTAAAAATGCTAGGCCAATAGTAACCTGAATGTAAAACCTTGTATGATGTACGTTTATCGGAAAAATGTCCACCACACGGTCCATCATGACAGCTTCGTAGGATTTTTTCTATCTCATCTTCCTGGACACATCTACAAATAATCAAATCCAGTCCAGTATGGAAAAGGTCATGGCCAACCAAGGAGTAGTTAGCACTTTGTCTTATAATTCGATGCTTTTCATGACACAATAAATGAATTGGTAATTTTCTATTGGCTAAATAATTTGCCATATCGAGAAACCACGGAGTGTTTACAGAGATGGCGAAGAGATGCTCATCTGGAAAAATATCATCAACAATAATACTATCACATTCATGATTAATGTGAGAGAGAAAATCAACGACTGAGTTCTCTTTTCCTAGTCAGTCAAGGACAGTAATATTGAACTCTTGTAATAAGAGGAGCCACTTAGTTACTCGACCATTGGTAATCAGTCTTTTCATGAGAAATCTAATGGCAGAGTGATCTGTATGTACAAATACCTCATATCCTGTGATATAATGGTGAAACTTGATGATGGCATGGACGACTGCTAAGAATTTTTTCTCAGTGACTGTATAGTTTATCTCAGTAGGAGTCAAGTTCTTACTCACAAAGTAAATGGCATAGGATTGTTGGTCTTCTTTTTGTCCTAACACTCCTCCTATTGCATTATCGGAGGCATCAGTTGATATATGAAATGGAAGGGCCCAATTGGGTCCTCTAAGAACTGGTGCCATAGATAATTTATCTTTTAAAGTTTCAAAGGAAGTTTGACAATGGTTAGTCCAAAGAAAGTCAACATCATTTGTAAGCAATCCAAACAATGGTGCGACAATTTTCGTAAAATTTTCAATGAATCATCGGTAGTATCTGACATGTCCAAGAAAGCTTCTCACCTCCTTTGGAGTCTTTGGAGATGGGAGTTTGACAATTACCTCAATCTTAGCAGGATCCACTTTAATCCCCTTAGATGAAACATGATGCCCTATGACTACTCCTTCAGTCAATAACATTTTACACTTCTCATGACTTAAGGATAAATTCATCTCTTGACATCTAATGAGAACTATCTTTAGGTTATCTAGAGCTTCTTGAAAAGTATTACCATATATTGTAAAATCGTCCATATACACTTCCACGGAGTCATGAATGAGATCAACAAATATCCCTAATACTACTCGTTGGAATGTGGCAGGAGCGTTACACAGACCAAATGGTAGGACCCTATAGGCATAAGTGCCCCAAGGACAAGTGAAAGTAGTTTTGTCATGATCCTCGGGTGCTATTAAAATTTGATTGTATCCACTATATCCATCAAGGAAGGAAAAGTATTGTTTTCCTGACAAGGTATCCAAGACTTGGTCAATGAATGGAAGAGAAAAATAATCCTTAAGAGTGGCCTTATTAAGTTCCCAAAAGTCAACACAAATTCTCCATTTTCCGGTTACTTTATTCGAAACCACTACAAGCGGGGATACCCATTTGCTGTCAGAAATTGGATAGATAAAACCGACATTCAATAGTTTCTGTATTTCCTCCTTCACTATATCCTTTAGTGTCAGATTCATCCTTCTTTGAGGTTGCCTAACAGGTGTTACTTCTGATTGGGTATATATATGATGAATACATGTGTTAAGGTGTAAACCACTCATATCGGTACATTCTCAGGCGAATGCTCCCAATTGGTCCTTAAGGACATTCACTAATTGTTCTTGTTGAACTTCATCTAGTCTTGAATTGATATGTAGGAATTTTCCAAGACTAATCTCATAAGGCATGGTGTAGGATATAACAGATTCATCTATATCAAAGATAAAAGATGTTGAAGACAGAATTTATGGGTCCATTTTTTCTTGAAATTCTTCACCAAACATATACTCAAATTGGGGAAAATATTGACGAAAATCAACACATGTGATTGCATAAATGAATTGATTTAATACATTCTTCATTGTTTTCTTCTGAAGTGCCCATGCGTGATCACTAGGCAACACAGGTTCTTCCCAGTTTTCGTTCTCATATGGACATTCAAGCCACCATAGATTCTCTATAACAAGTTGAGATGGTGGGTATATCGTAAGTTTCTTCATGTAAAGTCCATTAGAGATAGTCATTTCACCTTCTCTATAGCCAATGAATGCATTGGTTGTGGTCAACCAAGGTCTTCCCAAGATAACGAGATGCCCTTTAGCAGGATCCTTTGAATGAATGACATGGAAGTCTACCGGATATTCCCAGGATGCTAATGTGACTATGATATCATCCAAGATCCCTTCAGGTATAACTTTTGTCTTATCTGCTAATTGTGTTTCAACTGTAATTCTTCTAAGGTAGTGACATTCATAATATTAATGGTTTCCCCTAGGTCTATGAGAGTATTTCCAATAGGAATCTTATTAATGGTTATTGTTACTACGAAATTCCCTGGGTTTCCATACTTTGTGACCCTAGGCTACTCTGATATGTATTCAGACAACTCCCCTATCATATGTACTTTTGGAGGATCTTAAATTTTCCTACTTGGATTTTTGATACACAATTCCTTGATTACCTTATTGTAGATTGGAATATCCTTTATTGCTTGTAACAGGGGAATTTTGATACAGATATTCTTTAATTCATTTATAATGTCAAATTCTAGTAGAATCATTGGTTTTTGGATTGCTAATCTCTTCGGATAGGGAGGGGATTTTGTAGTTTGCAAGGATTCACTTCGGGGAAGATTTTGTTCTTGATCTTTGGGAATAATAACATCTTCCCATTTAGTGTCATATGTGGGTTGGTCGGGAGTTTCATCTTCTTCTTCCTCCCGGATGACTACTGAAGTCTTCTATTTATCCATAACTTTCCTTGACCTCAGTTGAATATCATGTAATAGAACATAAGAAATAACATATGTCAGGAAAGTTTGCAACTCAACATTATGAAGAGGTTGAGTTGGTTTATTATTCGGGTTAGGCACCAGTTGTGTTGGTAATAGTGTTGGTGGTCTTGGGGAATTTTCATTTTGAAATTGTTGAGGTTGTTGTGGAATAGAAGGTAAAGGTGGAGGGACAAAACCTGGAAAAAATTGTTGGATATTTGGTGGAAACTAAGGATAAGGATGAGTGGGAATAGGAATAGGTGGAATCTGAGTGTTTCCTTGGGTATGTCCTCCTCTCCATCCTTGTAGCCAAGGATGGTGGGAAGCATACTTGGGAGACTATTTTTTCCAATTTGGTGAGTTCCACTGTTGTGGTACCTCATAATAAGGTGGAGCTCGAGGTGGTGGATCCTGGTACATAGGTTGACTCCTAGGCTGACATGGCCTTCTAGATGCATAATAATATTCCCCAAGGTCTCCATTTTAATAAATGGCTAATAAACTAGGCAATGATGGGCATTTTTCAGTGGGATGATCTTCAGTACAAAAGCCACAAACTCTAATGTTTTCTAATGGGCATTCCCTTGAGGAATGCTTCCTTCTACACCTCAGACAAAATATGCACATTGTTGCATTCTCTTCCTCCTGTTTCTTCTTAATTTTTAAAGTGTCCAATTGGGAACCTATTGTATTTAAAATATCAGTTTTAAAGTTTTCTAACATGTTTCCTATTTTTATCCTTGTAATCCCACTAGAACTACCTCTAGGTTCAGGATATCCTACAGAAGTCCAATAACAAGTAAAAGCATCGCCATGATCAACACCAAGTTCCACATAAGTTTCAGGTGGGCGAACAATTTTGGTTGAAATTGCAGAAAGAACGCCTTACAGAACCCCATTGGAAGCTTCACCCACTTTGTTATAGGTCGTACACCATCACGAAAGTTGTGGGTGATAATTCTTTTGAGCTCAACATTCCTCCTTTCCTTGGCATGCACCCAGTGTTCAAAGTGGTTCTCCTTAGACCTTATTTCCCACTATTATTGGACACCTCAGAGGTAGCAGAACAACTGACACCAACAGAGCTCAACCCTGACTGCATACAACAGGCATCCGAAGATCAGATTGTGGCCAAACAGGTCAAGGGCACTCGCCAACAAAGGATCCAGCTTTATTGAGTTGTCAAAGCAAGGCAGCTCCTGCACCAAGTCAAGTGGCTCACCTGATCTAGGTGGATATTGGTGACCACCCACCTCTTCCAAGTGGCTCAAAACATTCTTCTGAAAACTTACTATTTTCAACAATTTTTCGGTTCCTAAACTTTCAGCGCCATTTTGAGGGCCTAAATGAATTTTTTTGGGGATCAAGCACCTCAATGATATCTTAAGGATTTAATTGAGCCCCAAAATGAATCTCCTCAATGATACCTTTCCAAAGAGATGTTGTGCACCCCAAACGGAGATTGTATGCCAAAGTTATGCCCCCAGGAAGTTGATACACCAAACTACCCAAAACGGGGTACACAAAACTGTTGGCTTTTCATCTTCTGGGGTTAGGGTGTTTTAATTTATTTATGTTAAAAATTCATTTAGAGCCTCACTGTAATCCATATTCTTGCGAATGCGAGAAGTCATCGCATCTCTTCTCGAAGATAAGTTGCCACCATTCTAGCGAGTCTTTCACTCTGTATTTTTACAATCTTTGTACATTTTAACTCATTAATAGAAATTGTGTATTACTGTATCTTTGTGCTTATGGTTGCATCTCTGATATATTTCTATTATATTATTATATATTCGAGATATCTCTATATATTTCTTTATTATATCTCTGCTCTCATTCCGTGCCGAAAATAATCAGGATCATCAACCGGGGCCAAATTCAGCAGAAATTTCCTCATTTGATGGGGGCACTCAACGCAATGGAGACCATTGCTTCCTAAGGCTATTGGATTGATCCAAATGGATGTCGGTGGCCTCCCACCTATTCCAACTGGCTCATTTGGCAGTTTTTCCTAGTTTTTGGGTCCCTGACTTCTGGGGTCGTTTTGAAGCCCTAAACAACATTTTTAGGGCTCGTCGTCGTTCAACTAGATATGAATTTAGATTCTGACAGAAACATGTGTAGTCCTTGAATAGAAATTTCCAATGTGCTATCGTGCACCTAAAACAAAGATCGTATGCAAAAGTGACGACCTCGAGAAGTTGATGTACTAACTTACCCAAATGGGGCCCACATGACTTTTGGTGCCTCATCTCCTAGGGTTAGGTTTTTGGATGTCTACAGTTTTTGACATTCATGTTTATTGTAAAAATGCCTTCAGAACCTCATTGTAATCATCTTCTAGCGAATGAGCGCAGCGGTCACATCTCTTCTCAGAGGTAAGCCGCCACCATTCTAGCAAGCTTGTTTTCCACTACATTTTACAGTTTCAACTTATTTCCTTATTGAATAGAAACTAATTTATTGTATATATGTTATTTTGTGTTAAGCATCTTTTGATAATAATCTGTATTCATTTCGTTCTACTCATAAAATCTGGATCACTGGTATCAGAGTGGTTTGCTCCTTGTCATTCTTAATGCATGTCCCCAATGAGCCTAGGGTACAAAGAATTGGGTCTCGAGCGTGTTTCTCTTGAGGAAAAAAGATCTCGCACGCCCAAGCGACCTCTCATGGTGGGAGAAAATAAAGATGATGGGACAAGAGATCCCTTCAAAATGTTGCTTGAGGAAGCCCTCACACAACAGAGGAACGAGATGATGGATATTTTTGAGCAAATCCTTCGGCGGCTACCAACAAGCGATGCATCTTCCTCAAACGGAGGAGTCGCCCCCTTCAAGGTACAAATCAACTTCGATATTCCTATATTTGAAGGTAAGATAGACGCAGATGTTGTCGAAAAATGGTTGAATCTACCAGAAGCGTATTTCTTTGTCCATAACTTCTTGAATAGAGAAAATATTACTTTTGCGCTCCTCAAAGTCGTTCCCCGTGTCAAAGATTGGTGGGAAAATTTCTGTGAGCAGAAGGAAACAGAGGAACCCTCATTATTTACATTCCTGGTCACCTGGGAATCCTTCAGGGATGCTATAAAGGAACAATACTACCATGTGGGAAGTTATGACAACCTGTACACAAAATGGACCACATTGCGGCAGGAAAGAGACCAAGCAGTGCCCGAGCTCACAAATATCTTCCATACATTGCGCACCAAGCCAGGTATCAAGGATTCTGAGCGACATCTGGTGCTCAAGTATCGCGATGGTCTTCATAGATACATCCAGGCTTAAATGGATTTTCTGGACATCTCATCCTTGGGTGCATCCTACCGATATGTTGTCAAAATTGAGCAGAAGCTCAAACAAAAGACGTGACAATTTGGGCCTGGGAACCCCTCACAGCAAAAGCCATGTCACAAGCAAAGAAGGACATCGGAAAGACAAAGAAAGATATCGGGAAGTGGTGGGACTTCCATAAGAGCCCCTAGCATAAAACTATTGATTGTCGCTCAAAGAAGTCATTGGTGGTTGAGGTGAAAGCCTTTGAATCAGATCTGGGTTCTGACTTTGAGTCGGAACCAGAAAGGGGAAGACAAATCATTGAAACAAAACCCACTTCTACCATTGCTACCACCAAGCTCCAACTCGATGAACCAAATGAGCCAGAGGAAGCTGATTGCAGTTTTCATTCACAGATGTGGGTGAATGGTACCCCGCTGCACTTCATCATTAATAGCAGTAGCCAGAAGAACCTCATCTCAACATAGGTTGTCAAACGACTTGCCCTATCAACAACACCGCACCCACCCTACACCATCGAATGGCTCCACCAAGGAAGCGACATCCATGTCAACCAACAATGTCGCATGTCATATGACATCAAGCCCTTAAAAGACGAGTTATTGTGTGATGTTTCCCCTCTCGAAGTTTGTAATGTTCTTTTGGGCCGACCATATTTATGGAAACACCGTGCTGTATATGAGTCTAGGCCTCACAGTGTTATTATTACTTTGAACAAGAAATTGTATAGGATACCCGAGGCAATACCACCTAGTGCTATTTCTTTAATCTCTGTAAAACAATGCAGGAAGGTTATCTCTCAGATGGGGAAGTTCATCTTCTTCATGATTCGCTCTCAGAATGATCGAAATATCGTAGCCACATCCAGGGTCTCCGCAGCCGACCTCTCCACCCAGGACAAACATGTGGATAAGGTAGTGGAAGAATACTTAGATATCTTCTCCTCGTCGATCGAGGTACCTCTACACTGTCAGGTCAAGCACCCCATCGATATGACCACTGACGCATCTCTGCCCATGGGGCCAGTCTACCGTCGCTCTCTGTTAGAGAATGAGGAGTTCAAGTGACATATCCAAGAATTTCTCCACAGGGGGAAAATCCATCCCAGCTCATCGTCTTGTGGAAGCCCAATCATGCTGGTACAGAAGAAAGATGGAACCTAGCGACTCTGCATTGATTACCAAGCCCTAAATAAAATCACAGTCATAAATCGGTACCCAATTCCCCGAATCAACAACCTCCTTGATTAGCTCACAGGGGCCAAATACTTCAGTAAGATTGATCTGAATTTTGGCTACCACCAGGTCTCGATAGAATAGATAGATGTATGGAAGACCACCTTCAAGTCAAAGGAAGGTATTTTTGAATGGTTGTTCATGCCCTTTGGTTTGACCAATTCTCCAGCCACTTTCATGAGGATGATGGACGATATCGTGCAAC
The DNA here is from genome assembly GCA_032191745.1 of Picea mariana. Taxonomy (NCBI): domain Eukaryota; kingdom Viridiplantae; phylum Streptophyta; class Pinopsida; order Pinales; family Pinaceae; genus Picea; species Picea mariana. The sequence goes on along the minus strand of JASDQU010306957.1, from coordinate 55,122 downwards.
CATTCCCCAATACTTTTGTAGTGGTGTATATGAATGACATTCTCATTTACAACAATACTCGTCAAAACACTTGCAACATATTCAGTAGGTTTTGCATACCCTGTGGCAGCACAAGTTATACGCCAACTTGGAAAAATGCTCCTTCGGCATGGATAGGGTCCATTACCTGGGCCATATCATTGATCAGCATGGCGTACATGTGGATCCAACCAAGATCCAAGTCATATGTGACTGGATAGCCCCAACCACACTTACTTAGCTTCATAGCTTCTTGGGCCTTGCCAATTTCTACCACAGGTTCGTGTTGGGATTCTCCCATATTGCATGGGCCCTCAGCCAAGTAACAAGGGGTGGTGGTAAGGAGAAATTTGTGTGGGGTCGATCCAAAAAACAAGCATTTCATGATTCAAAGCAACGCTTGTGCTCAGCCCCGGTACTTTCACTACCATACATGCAACAACCCTTTGAGATCACGACAAATGCTTCAGACTATGTTGTGGGCGACGTTCTCACTCAACACTACCACCCCATGGCCTATCATAGTGAGAAACTATCAAATGTTGTTTGTAAGTACCCTACTTACGACAAATAAATGTACTCCATTGTGCAAGCATGCCGCCAGTGGAGACATTAAATTCTTGGGAAGGAGACAGTCATCCACACTGATCATAAGCCACTTGCAGTTCATGCAGACACCAGGAAAATTGCAAAATGATCGCCATCAGAAGTGGTCCATATACTTGAAGCAATTCCTTCTCAACATCAAGTATAAAACAAGAAGCACCAACCACGTAGTTGATTGCCTCAACAGACTGCCATTCATGGCACTCACCACAGTGCTAGACTCTTGCGGCCATGAGACCTCTACATGGCCCCAACTCTATGAGATAGACCCAGACTTCACCACCACCTACCAAATGTTGGGCATAAACGTAGTTGTTGCTAATTTCCATCTTCAAGATGGGTTGCTATGACATCTGGGCCATATCTGCATTCCATCAAGCGAGTGAGCGAAGCTAATCTAGGAAGCCGACTACAGTCAGATGGCAGGACACTTCGTCGTCGAAAAGACAATGGAAATGCTGCAAAAACATTTTTTTAGCCGAAACTTCGATAGAAGGTCAACAAGTATATCAGGTCCTCCACTGCCTACATTATTTCCAAACTAACCACTAAGAAACATGGCCTTTACACCCCTCTTCCTATTCCTGACAAGCCATGGGAATCCATCTCATTGGACTACATGCCAAACCTCCCATCCACCAAGTGAGGAAATGACTCTGGTTTTGTGGTTGTTGATCGCTTTTCTATTATGGAAATTATGGTCGCCTGCAAGAAGAGCATCACAACATAGCCCATTGCCAAGCTCTTCTTTGAATGAGTCTGGGTACATTTTGGAATACCACAAACGATTGTCTCAAATCAAGACAGTTGATTTCTCAACACATTCTAGTCGAGCCTCTGGTCACTGCTGAACACCAATCTCACAAAATCCATGGCTTTCCACCCCTAGACATATGGCCAAACTGAGGTCGTAAATCAAATGATCATGCATATCTTGTGCATGTATAATTCCAACTACCCTCGCACATGGGAAGAGAGTATTCCCTATTTCCAACATAGCTACAACCGAGCCATGCATAGTTCAACCGGACACACCCCCTTTCAGGTCGGGTTGGGATTCCAACCATTGGGTCCCATA
>JASDQU010306956.1:25158-59682 GCA_032191745.1 Picea mariana | reverse complement strand
CAATTTACTAATCTACACCCTACAAATTGCAGTGTTGTAACATCCTCACTATTATCCTCAATTTAATTAATGTGTAATATAGATATAATGTGGCTACAACCAAAAATATGTGCATGCAAAATGTATTTCTGAATTTTAATAATAAAATGTGATGCTAACTCTTAAGGGGATATGGAGAGAGATACGGACTATGTGTAAGAGGAGTCAAAGGGGTAAATACTCATGTCTATTAATTTCATCCACATTCCTGAATTTATTATGACTATATATTAAACTATATTTTTTGATTGAGTGTCCCTAAAGGCAAACATTGAATGCATGTAAGAGGGTGGGTGTGAGAAGTTACATCCCATGGAAGTGTGTGACTGAAGCAAGCAAGTCAAAGGAGAGGAAATTTGTGTGGGAAGCCACAATAGTCTTAGACAATCAATGTTTTTGCATGAACAACAAGTAAAGAAAATAAAAGTGAGAGATGGGAACTGGAAGGACAAATTCTAGAGCATGTTGGAACTTTTTTTTATTGTTTTGGAGATGAATAGTGAAGAGTCCACTTCTCAATGCTGAAGAGTGAACTCCTATGTGAGTTGCACTATAACAACAAGTGTTTGTTGTTATTTGAGCTATGAGTGGAAAGTGAAAGACCAGTCTATTTTTGGGATTACTAGCCCCATATCACGGGTAACTTTCTATCACAATTTTGACCAACAAGTCTATGGTTGGGTGGAACATCTATCCTAAGTAGCTCGTTGCATAACATTTTTAAAAGACAATTTTTTGTGTATTATATTTATATGTTAAGTTGTTGAGTTCGTACAAGATTATATGTTTTTGTGTTGAGTTATTTCAAATTGCATTCAGGTCATTTTTAGAGTATTGTAGATGCATTTAACTAATGGTAATTGGCAATAGTTAAATCTTGTTGTAATTCATAGTTGAAAGCTAGAGATAATTAATTAATTATTGAGTGGAAACTTTAATTTAGTATATGAATCAATTATTTATTCTTGGTGAAGTGACAACCATTGATAATCTGCTCCATTGATTTAAGATGGAAATAAACAATAATCGCCTCTTGCTTCAGTGGCTGCTATTTAACCATTTTAGCACATGGAACTTGCATTATTATTATTGTTTATCTAAGGACAGGTTGCTTGTTTCTAAGGTGGCAGTCGAGGTATCTGACATGGTCAGTGAAGGTTTGGCTCAACTAGAGAATGGAATCTAATTGGTGCTAGTGTGAGGTTTGTTTGTCGATGCTACTGAGCTTCTAATACAAAATTGGTGATGTGGAGGTTTCAGCCTGAACCTGATGTTAGGAGACGATTGGGATTTCAACATGTCTGGAGACTATTGTAAGTAAAAGATTTCAATATGTATCTTGCCCTTTCCAATCAACCATGTCCATCCGGTAATTAACATGGGTCGGAAAGTACAAACAACATCTTGTATCCGTTTCTTCTACGATATCTGTATGCGTTTCATCCATACAATTTGAGAGCTGCTCATATCCAAAGCCGGAAGACACTTATGGTAAAATTCCTAAACTTTATCCCCGCCCTAATTACAATATAACATATTAAAATTATATTAACGAAATGATGTTAAAATTAGTTCAGATTAATTTTCATTTTTAAAACAAAGGATCAATGTTTTTAATGCAAATTGGTTGATTCTTCAGAATAGATTTTGAAATATTTTCAGTTCGTAAGAACTCAATTCTTATAAAAATACAGAGGTATATAAATAGATTTTTGGTTATCGTTATATTATTTTTTTGAAATATTTTCAGTTGGGAAGAACTCAAATCTTATAAAAATACAGATGTATATATAAAAAAAAAAAATGTTATATTTATATTAATTGTATGAGCAATGTAACAAAATTTTATTGTTTAAAATAGATTTTGAAATATGTTTAAATAGGAAGAATTTAAAAATCTTATAAGATATATATAATGTATAAATATTTATTTATTTATTGTTGTATTATTTTTATTATTATTATCACAAGTCTAGATTCATTTTAAACCCAGATTTATGAGGTATTTAGAGTAATCAAATTTATTAAAGTGTAAATTTCTTTATCATTTAATTTGAGATCATGTATTAATTCCTTCATATTAAATGATAAAAAAATTACATCTTAAAAAAATTTAATTTCTCTAAATACATTTTAAGTTTAACATGAATCCAAGTTGGTTTAATTTTTTAGATGTTGTCAAACAAATATTAATACATGTAGTTATTTATAGTTTATTTAAAAATATCTCACTAYAATATATTTTACCATTAAAAAAATATATTTTCTTTTTTATATTCAAAAATTTAATAATATATACACCTTATAAAATATAAAATAATTATATTATATTAAAAATATATATATTATATCATTATAAAAAGATATCATCATTATATAAAGAGGTCACCCAAATGACAAACAACTAATTTATCTCTAAAAATTTTGTTTTGGAATGTTTTGTCTTTTGCTTTATTTATAATGTTTCGGTTTTTCTTGCTGTAATTTATTTCTAAATATTTTATTTTTAAATGTTTTGTTTTTTTACTTTGTTTTTCTTGTTTAAGGTTAATTTGGTTAAGATTTTGGATTATGAATTGATAGATTTTCTTAAAAATAAATTTTTCTCAATAAAATTCATTTTCTTATAGCCTTGCATTTGATTTTTCATTTGTAAAAGTCACTAAAATAATAAAATTACACTTAATTGTTATATATATATATATAAAATGAAACTATAAAAGTTGGCTCCAATTCATTTATATATACAAGTGTTAATGAATCAAAATGTAGTAATGGAAATGCACTATGAAATAACCCTTTCCAATGGAGCTCATATTCACTTGGAATTAGGTTCAGATAAGAGGTATTGAAAATTTCAATGCAAAGATAGCTTCACCAAATTTTCATAATAATTTATATGTGAATTTGAGAATTTATAATTTACATGAATGTCTCCAAGTATTTTGGATTATGAAAAGTAAGTATTTGACAGTAAACCTCCCTCATTTACATTGTTTTCATCTATACATATTTGTAAATTCATATAATAATGGGATGTAAATAAATAAACATATCATTAACTCAATTGTCAATTATATGCCGATGTGTTGATACAAATTTAGGTCTTTCAAGGAATATAATTAACAAATTTAATTAGTTCATGTAATTCAATATACTAAAATTTATCCCGGATGGGGTGACACGTCGCACCTATGTGCCACATCCCATAGGACCCGGCCAAGCCATAAATAAGGGTGGTCGGCTCCCATCCCCTCAACATTAAGAATGGATGTCAACCATTACTACAAGGCCACAACCATGAGACCCTTCACTCACATGAATAGTCTTGCGTCCATTGAATTCAATGCTCGGGAGGCGGTTATGGAGGTCGTCCCGTCGCACCCTCTGGTTTTTATCTACCTCTACATCGGCATCTGCTCTATTCATTCCTTTTCTGGCTCGCACCAGACCAGCATTCTATAGTTTGGGAGCAGCCTCTACTGGATCCACCAAGAATCAGCCATTAGCTTCATCCTCACGATGCCTAGGGACCGGGGAAAGCCGCGTCATGACCCAACCTGGTATGCCCTGGCTGCAAGGCAGAAATGACTGCAAAAACTGGAGAGGGCACTTTCAATTGCTCACACCCAAAAATCTCGAATTTATCACTGTGATGATAGAGACACAATGGCCTAGGAGCCTCCAACTGTTTTGCTAAAGGAGGTCATCCTAGAAGAGGCAATTCAACTCCCTCTAGAGAATTTTCTGTTCACGAGACCTGAGCCTCCAATTACCCTATCTGGGAATGAAATTCAGGAAGATGTAGGGATAAACAATATGGCTTCACATGGGGAGGACTTCCCCGTTTGTTACACTAATAAGGAAATCCTGGACGAGTACCTCCAAATGGCCCAGCATGAATTACTTTCGGTGGAGCTTTCTCCACCCACAGTCTCAGAATGTGCACCGGGGAGCACAGGGATGGGAGCAGAAGACGGGGATGGGGAGCGAAGCACGAAAACAGGACACCTGGAGGACGTGATGGAGGGAACATGGGTTGCACTGGGGTATGGACACCAAGAGGACGCGTTGGATGGGCACACGGTGAAGGAGGGTGGAAAATTCCTCATGCCACCTCCTATTCCAACACCCTCAGATGAATGGTGTGTGCCTTCACCCTTCTTCCACCCGAAGCAGCTCAATTTGGTGCTCAATTTGAGGCACTCGATGCAATACCAATCCTATCGTAGCACACTCATTAGTCAATGCATGGACATGCTCTATGAGGCCTTCTCGTACATTCCAACAAAGCAAAACTTTTCGACTTGTGCGATAGTCTACGCCTTGCTAGCTTGGAACAAGATCCCCAGTGATGACCCTGACAATGTCGACCTCAACGCATAACAACGTGACTAGATTTTCCCTCTGGTTTTGGTTAGTTTCCCAACTCCTCTTGGGGGTTATGTTTGTTAACTCCTCTTTTATGTTTAGTTTCTTTTTAGTTTCAATTGTCATGGAATATCCTGTAGACTCTCGACCGCCACTTGTCCTATTTTCATTTGGGCGTGGTCGATGGTGGTCCATCTTTTTTTATAATTATCATCCAGGGCTGCCAACTGTTCTGGTTTCCACTTTTTGGCGGAACAACTGGCAGCCCAAGGACAATTATAAATTTCTTTATGATATAATATGAAGGATCCCCTCTCTCTTTTTACTTTAAAAAAATATATATACTAAAAATTAATAGTTCCACCTACCAAACTACACTACAAAGCAACCAACCTATGGTCAAATTAAGGACTCTATATCCCTCCTATGTCTTAATTTAGTTCTTGTACCAAGTCACTTTCAACAAACCAATTTACTAACCTACACCCTACAAATTGGAGTGTTGTAACATCTCGACTATAATCCCCAGTTTAATTAATGGATAATATAGATATAATGTGGCTATAGACAAAGCGATGTATATGAAAAATGTATTTATGAATTTTAATAATAAAATTTTATGTTGGCTGCTAAGGGGATATGGGTAGAGATCGGGGTTGAAATACAAATGTCTATTAATTCCGCCTACATTTCTGAATTTTATTATGACGATGTATTAAACTCTGTTTTGTGATCAAATGTCCCTAAATCCAATCATTGAATTCATGTAAGAGAGTTTGTGTGAGAAGTCACATCCCATAGTTATTCGAAGCATGGGGGATGAGTGCAATCATACTATGGAAGTATGTGAGTCAATAAATAAAGCCAAACGAGAGCAAATTTGTATTAGAAAATCAAATGTTTTGCATGAAAAAGAAGTAGAGAGAAAAAAAGGAGAGATCGGAACTAGAACAACCCTGGAGGATGAATTCTAGAGCATGTTGGAGTGCTTTTTTATTGTTTTGAAGATTAATACTAAAGAGCTATGTTCTCGGTCCTGAAGAGTGAACTCCTATGTGAGCTCCACTATAACAACAAGATTTTGTTGCTATTTTTGTTGATAGTTTTCCTAGTAGTGAGTTCCCTTGAGTTCCTAGCAGAGTGATTCGTCATTACATGTGTTAGAGAGACCCAGATAAATGAATTGGATTCTTGAAGGACTGAGATAAGTCAAGGGCTACAATCCATCGGTTGATAAGGTCAAGAGGGAGAGAGCTAGTGGAAAATCAGGATAGTTGTAGGATAATATCAGTGGGTTGTGGGATTTTTGAGCTATGAGTGGAAAGTGAAAGATCGCTCTATTTTTTGGATTACTAGCCCCATCTCAGGGGTAAATTGCTATTGTGATCTGGAGCAACAAGTCTATGTTTGGGTGGAACGTCTATCCTAAGTAGCTAGTTTCATAACATTTTTAAAAGATAAGTGTTTATCAGCTATTGTCTTGTATTTATGAGTTAAATTGATGTGTATTAACTTTGTTGTTCCACAAGATTATATGTTTCTATATTGATTTATTTCAAGTTGAATTCATGTCATTATTAGCATACTATAGATGAATTTAATTAATGGTAATAGGAAGTAGCTAAATCTGGTTGTAATTTGTGGTTGGAAGCTACAAGTAATTAATTATTTAGTGGAAACTTGTAATTCGTAGTTGGAATCTACAGGTAATTAGAGCCCCAAACATGTTGTATATCTATGTCTATGTTAGGTGTAGGTATTAATTTTTATGTACAAGTTACTTCAATATCAAGTGCAATGAATGTATGTGAATGTATCGATTAGTTATTGTACTTATTATCTAAAGACTACTTACCATTATTTCTAGTTCATTAACTCTTGATGTCCATGTCTAGACAAATCAATTTTCAATGGTCATGACATCATTTTTTTTTCTTCCCCAAATCAACATTGTAAGGATGAAACATGGAGGAACAGGAATAAGAAGCTCAATTACCTTCAATTTGAGATAAGAGAGGGTGAATTCGAGAGGATTCCATGTGTCTCTAAATAAATAGATCTACTAGAAGAAGAGAATATTTAGAAAAAAATTGATTAGAGAGAAACAATAATAGAAGGTGGATATTGAAGTTACAATGTGATCTTCGTGTCTCATTTTGTGACCACCATGATTGGATTTTAATATATACATTAAAATACTAGGGTTGGGGATAAAAACTCTCTATGTAGGCTTGTTACTAATAGATTTAACATCACTAATACAAAATATCTGATTGAGTTCAGATCAATATCTTGATTCACTTTGGTGTTACTTCTTGGTAGGGCCAATCTATTAGCATTGACACTCATCAACAATTTCCTGTAGTTTTCATGTAGTTAATGTTTTTCTCCCCAAAGATAAGGTTGTTACCACTTATGATCTCTAATACTTGTGTGTTGTTGATCTTTTGTATAAAACTTTAGAAAAAAAGTGTGTTACAATTGTAAATTATTCTCTCATGCCCCATTTCAATGTTATGTTATGTGTTTTTAAATTAAATTTTATGGAATTAAAAATATATAATTTAGAATTAAATTATATATAACAAATAAAAAGAACAAAATATTATGACTCCCAAGTGAAAAATAATGCATTCTAAGTAAATTTCTACCACTAACAACAAACAAATATGGTGTCATTTTTTGCAAAATAATAGTTACATAACATCCCCACTATAATAGCCACTTTAATTGATGCTTAATAATAGAGACAATGTGTGGCTACGGACAAGGGATGTAATATGAAAATTGTATTCCTATATTTTAATTATAAAATGTTGATGCCAATTGTTAATGGGGCATGGATAGAGATGGAGGCTGAATTAATCCACAAGAGAGGGGAGAGACTAAGAGAATGCTTAAGAGGGGTGCAATGGGGAATTATCCATGAATATTAATTCAACCCATTATCCTAAATTTTCTATTGGTATATGAACCTTTTAATTTCTGATTGAGTGTTCCCAAATCCAATCATTGAATACATGTAAGAGGGTGGGTATGAGGGGTCAAATCCCATAGTTATTGGGAGCATGGGGGGTTGAGTACAATCATCTTGAGGAAGTGTGTGAGTCAAGAAAGAAAGACAAAGGAGAGGAAATTCATATGGGTAGCAAGAAAAGTTTATATAGACAGGTTTTGTGCATGAGCAATGAGGAGTGTAACACACCCAACCCCATAAGTACCCTTTTAAGGGACGGGGTATTAAATTTTGGCTTTTTCTTAACCTCATTGAATCCCTTTTAACATGACACCATCATCTTTTGTTCCCCAAGAGATTTCCAACGATAATAAGTTTTCTCAGAATGGATTTTTGGATCAACGCTATGGCCCTTCGAAGTTTCTGGACCTTTATTGGCCAAATGCCTCCATACTGACACATGGATCCATGTCATCATTCCCACTTGATTTGGCATTGACGTGTCAAAATAGGTCACCCTTAGCATATTTGTGGTTGTAGGAATTTAACTTGCCACCTATTCCACTAGACCCTAAGCCCTCCAAGTGGTTAGCACTTGCTACAAAAATTGTCATGATGGTCGTGGTTCGATGATTATGAGACACAATTAAATTAATCTCAGGATTAAAAATATTAAGTTGTTTAAGCAATCAACGACTGAGATCTCTCAATGTTCAGATCCAACGATCAATAATGGAGATGCCAATTCAACAACCTCTACGTCCCACGTGTTTCATACTCAACACATAGGCTCTAGATAACATTCACACACCATGGCACCATATAAATCGATATGTCATGTGTCGCTCATACCACTCGACACGTGGAACTCATTTCCTCCACAGATCCCTGTCCAATATTTCTAATTCCACATGACACATGGCACCAATCATGTCACGACATGTCGTGTCACCAGGTAATCACAAGCATCAGGACCACGACTATTTATTGGTCTCCTGCACACTAAAACTCCCCACGGTCCATGGTCTGGTAATTATGAAATATTTAATCAAGTTAATATCATAATTAAGTAAGGTAACCATCAGATTATGAGAAACCCACGGTGCCCAACGTGCCAAGGATTATGAGGTGATTAATTAACTTAATCTGAGTGATTGATAGATTAATCCTAGTATTATGACTCCTGAGCTTATGCGAACAAGAATGGTGGAGATTTGTCCATCGTGCGAAAATATAAGGATGACATGTGCCACCGTCGGGTAACATAAGACATTGGGACCATGACTCTTTATCGATCTCCTAAACCGGGATTCGATTAAATTTTCTCCACTTATATCAATAGTGGAGATTCACCCACCCTTAGATCCAATGGCTTAGATTTGTCATGCTTACCACAATGCCTATTCTTGACGAGGATTCCACAATCAACTCTCCCACAACCAGATGTTGATAAGTGTCCATTCCATGACACCATGGCTGCCAAGTTGGAACAGTGTGTCATTTTGACCTCACCCTCTCTCTCTCTCTCAGGCTTATTATAGCTAAAGGTATGAAACTAGGGGGTGAAACCTTGTTCCATGGACATAGAAGTATTGGGACTTCCAAAAGGGATCAAACTTAGAATTATTTTTGGGTTTTGTGCTCTATTTCCCTAGGTCTCAGAATTCCCTCTTGAGATTTACGTAACTGATCGACAATTGACATTGAACTTTTCTCATATCTAATGGCCACGGATATCACATGGATTTACAAGGGACTATGATGGGTAACTAGTCCATATTTGGATGGATGAGATTGACTCTCATCTTAGGGATCAAGGACCATTGAGGATCATTGATTTCATTCAATGTTAGTTGAATTATAACTTAATATTTTGGAATTAGCAGTCCCACAACCTCATGCTGCATCATTTTGTTTGGTTTTTAACTTAGCTTCCTCGTACCCTTAATCCATTTATATCAAGTAATAGTCTTGCTTTATAACATTCGACCAAGGATTCAATTCCTCGCAAATATTTTATGTTAATAAGAAGGGAAGGATACCAATTTTATCAACCTTCTTAGGCCTATAACGCAACAACTTTACTATAAATTTCATATCCCTTACAGGTTCTTACTCTATTACATAAAATTTTGTGAGTTACATGGTCATGCCAAAATACTCATTGTACCACGAGGTACCATGAATATAAAAAAAATATTTACTCCAAATATACAAACATGTCTAACCATAAATGCATCCACAAGAAACAACTATTCCTACAATTTCCCCATTATTCAAGCACATAACCTTGAAATGAAAGAACCTCTTTATTCATCAAGCAAACATACACAGTCATAGATGTAAACACATGCTCTTATAAATTCATTATAATTCGATTACATTGAGTAATGAAGATACTTATCTGATAAAATAAGACATCAACTACATGAATACCTCCAAATTTCCTCCCATCCTTAGACTCTGATGCTCATAAGAAAGGAGCAGGTCACCCTTAGTATGGGGTTTAAAATCCAGTCAGCGAAGGTCTGTCAATCATAGCAATAATCCAATTCAGGTTCTAATTTTAACATCCAACCTACAATTTATTATTACTCACATGTCTATCCCACCAGAGGACATGTGACCCTTCTTTGATCAAATTTCCTTCGGCTGCCCTCCTTCCCTTCTGGATCTTCAACAGCCGGCTTGACAGAAAGTCACAAAGCCCTATGGTTGTAGCTTGGAACCTTGGGAAAACAATTCCTAATAATTATCTAACCTAGAGATAATGCTTATGATCCTGATAGTCTGCTTCTTTAACAACACTTCTCTCACCTAGAGAGAATGATCATGATCTTGACAACCTACCTATTTATCCACACTTCTCTCACCTAGATATGATTCTTATGGGCCTAAAGTCCCTCTTATTGAACTGCACACATGCCTTACAACCCACTTCTTCTACTCAGACCTACAATAAAACTTTCTACAAGAAATTACCAAGCTTCCATGTATAGGTATCATGAGGGATAGAAACTAGGTACAAATTATAGATGGAAGAGTAAACATGAGAGAATAATCCTTAGAATGATAGAAAACATTGGGAAAATACATTAGGTTTCTCCAATATAATTGCATGCACATAAATGAAATTTTTCACCATATGGTCCCCCCCTTGAGCCCACTCAGTGTTTCGTTCCCTTTCTTTGGGAACTTAGGATAATATAATGTATCCCATAAATTATATTTTAAGAAAAATTATTAAAATTTTCCCTCGACCTAAGCCCCTTAGGTTTATCCCCTTATCCTGAGACTCTTAGCACCCCCTTCCTCTCCAATGGAGTTTATCAACATTGCTCTTATGTCCGGTCGGTCTGCAACAATGGTGTGATTTTATTAATAACTAAATGATTAGATTTTACATTAATAGACTTGCTAGCCTTTCAATGTCAACGATTTTATGTTGACTTTTCATAAGAGATGATATTATATATGAATGAATATCTTATCACAATGATGAGTGTTCTATATATAAAGAACATATGGTGACCATGGTGGCCATCCATGAAGAGATGTGTCTCTTGGGTAATAAATATATTTATACTTTGTATTATATTAAACATATAATATAAATATACTTTATATTTATACTTTATACTTTATTATATATATTTATACTTTATATCATAAATATATTATTACATTAATAATATTTCTTTATAATTAATAATCATATTATTAATTATCAATGTAGTAGAATGTCTTTTCGATGCTGGCCAAACATCAACTCTCCCTCTCAGGGACAAAGACATTCTACATTATTCCAAGATTACCTGTGAAGCTTACCTTTGAAGATTACCCGTGGGTAGCTCTCAAATAGCTAAAATACGTCACCATGAAATCCATTACCTTGCAATGCATATGTACCTCATCATGTGTACCTGCATGAATTAACAACCAATGAATCAAAGGCCTGTGAGTAGTTCTCAAATAACTTCAACATGTGCCCAGGACATCCACTACCACATGCACCCTTGTGACTTCACATCATGCATCTAGGGCTAGTGGGTAGCTCTCCAATAGCTACAGCATGTCATAATGAGACTATCCAGTTTCCCACATAAAACTTGGATATCTTATGCATGACATCCAGTACCTTGCAATAACATATGTACCTCATCTCTTCAACATGCATCTAAGGCCAATGAGTATCTCTCCAATGCCTACAACATGTCATCATGACGTCCACTACCATGCGATAACATCTGAATCCATCACTCCCTCTTAACTAGGAAGGTATTCTTTCTAGACATAGACTCCAATTGTGATACCACATGAGCTCACATCCATTGACTGTTGAACATGTGAATCTATACATCCTTGGATATCCATAGTGAAACATGACTTCACCCCATGCAACCAAGGTTTTTGGGTAGCTCTCAATAGCTACAACATGTCCCCAGGACATCCACTCCTTTCAATGTATCAATACCTTATCATGTGCACCCTTGGTCTTAGTGCCAACCCTTTTTAATGTTGGATGAGATCCACCTGTCTTAGTGCAAACCCTTTTTTATGCTAGATGAGAAAACTGAGTACCCACTCTTTTTCATGTTGGATGAGTTCCACCTGTCTCATTTTCAGGCCTTTTTGATGTTGGATGAGAACACTCAGTACCAACCCTTTTTCATGCTGAATGAGTTCCACATGTCTTAGTGCCAACCTTTTTTCATGCTAGATGATAAAACTTAGTGCCAACACATTTTCATGCTAGATGAGTTTCAGTTTTCTTAGCTCCAACCCTTTTTCATGATGTATGAGAACATTGAGTGCCAGAAATTTTTCATGCTCTATGAGTTCCACATGTCTTAGTGCCAGTTGTTTTTCATGTTGTATGAGAACACTCACATTAAAGAGGGACCACCCCAAGCTTGTCCCTAAAGTACTCAAACTTCATCCTCGAAAACGGCTTGGTAAACTCGTACATAACTTGATCCTTTGTAGTCATGAAACTGGAGCCTCATTGCTCCGTTCTGCATTATATCCCTGATATAGTAATATCTGATCTCGATATACTTTGACCTTTCATAGACCATGAGTTTTTTTTATGACTTCATGCAACTCTGGTTGTCACACCAAATGATGGTCACCTCCATTACGAGACCAAATAACCTAGAAATAAGTTCTCGGATCCACACTGCCACTGCAAATGATGCCAAATACTCAGCTTCAACCATACTGAGCACCATAGATGACTGCTTCCTGCATCCGACGGAGCCTCTTACTCCTTACTTTAGTACCCGACTCCCTCTAGAGTTGACCGTCCAATTCCCTCTCTGGCACTAAATATCAATTGAATATTCAACCGATCGACTTCATAACTTGTCCTCCAAAACAAGTCTCGTCATCCACTTCTTGTAGGTATTACCCACAAGTCAAATTTAGTGAAATAGTATGCATGTTTCGAAGCGAGACTGCTTCACGACTTGCTACACATGTTGCGACATAATCAACTTCAACCATACTGAGCACCACACATGAATTCTTCCTACATCTGGTGGAGCCTCCTGCTCCTTACTGTAGTACCCAACTCCTTATGAAACTAACTATCTGGCTCCCTCTCYAGYATTTATTATCAACAAAATATTCAACCTTTTGACTTCATCACTTTTCCTGCAGAACAAGTATCATCATCCTCTTCTTGTAGGTATTATCTATAATTCAAAATTCAGTCCAATAGTCAACAATTTTCGAAKCCACATTGTTTCACAACTTGCTGCAAATTATGCCACATACTCTCCCTCGGTCGTACTAAGTGCTACACACAACTCCTTCTTGCTACTCTATGAAGCTATATTGGAGGCTAGAAAGAAGAAATATGTCAAAGTACTCTTCTGATTAGGAATATTATCGGCCCAATATCAATATGAATATGCACATACCCCGAACTCATGGTCTGTCACATACCTGAGAACATAATCCAATGTACCCTTAAGGTACCCCATAACATGTTTTTCTATGACCAAATGAACCTACTTGGGCTGCTCCATAGATTGACTCAAGGTGTTCACTGCAAAAAATATATCCATTCTTGTGTTTGTCATGTTCATCAAGGAATCCATCATCTCCCTGTCTAAACTAACATCCACAGTCTCTAAAGTTGTATCCTGCAACAACTTCATATTTGATACCATAGGTGTAGCCATTTCCTTGCAATCCAACAACCCATACCTCTTCAATATTTCTACTGTATGCTTCCCTTCATTCAGAATGATCTCATCTTTTCTCTCTCATACCTTGGGACCCAAAAAGTAATGCATCATCCTGAAATATTTCATCTCAAAATCAAGAGACAATTTTTTTCTCTTACATTGTGAGATGATATTTTCCACATATGATCCAGATTATTTTCAACATGAATGAGAGCAAAAATATAATAGAGAAATGTATAGAGATATCTTGGATATCCAATAATATAGCATAAATATATCATATATGCAACCATAAACACAAAGATACAATAATACACAATTTTCTATTAATGAACAAATATGTACAAAGACTGTAAAAGTACAGAGTGAAAGACTCACTAGAATGGTGGAAACTTATCTCTAAGAAGAGATGTGTCTGCTACGCACATCCACAAGAAGATGATTTTACAATGAGGCTCCAAATTCCTTTTTATCATGAAGAAAATCCAAAAGCCTAACCTCATAAGATGAAAAACCAACAATTTTGTGGACCCTGTTTTGGGTAGTTTGGTGTATCAACTTCCCGGGGGTGTAACTTTGGCATACAATCTCTATTTGGGGCGTACGATATCTCATTGGAAAGGTATCGTCAAGGATATTAATTTTGGAGGCTCGTTCAAAGACTTTGTTTATATTTGAGAAAATGTATCCTGAAAACCCTTCATTTAGTCCCTCAAAATGGTCCCAGAAGTTAAAAACTGCTAAAAATAGTAAATTTTCAAAATTGTTAGAAAACTATTTTTAGCTAGTTGGAAATGGTGGGTGGAAACCAATATCCACTTGGATAAATCCTCCCTCCCTAGGAAGAAATTTTATCCATTAATTTGAGTTCCTGGGGGAGAGGGAAAAATGTTTTTTGAATCTGCATCCTGATGAGTTGTTTTCATTATTGGAGAAGTTGCACCTCTTAGCTTGTTGTAGGTTGTCATGAACCTGTGGCTGGAAGGGTTGGACCTTTTTAGCTAGTCTGGATACATGAGATGCATGTGTGCAGAAGGAATATTTACACTTTTCTACAACTTGTCAACTTGCTTCTTTTGGATAGAAGTTGCTTGGGCCAAGGCTGTAGTGGTTACAATATCCTTCTGTTCACCTTTTGAATAGATTGTGAAGAAGAAGAATTTTGTAGTATGAGATACTACCTTGCGACATTGTTTAGGTGGGAAATTAGTTGGAAATGCCTCTAGTATTCTGTAGATATGACCCTCCAAAGTAACAATGACACTATGGGGTCGAGACTCATAGATAGCATGGTGCTTCCACATATATGGGTGGCCCAAGAGAACATCACAGACATCCAGCGGGAAAAAATCACATAATACCTCATACTTGAAGTATTGGATATCGTATGACAATCAACATTTTTGGCTAACATGAAGATCTCATCCTTGGTGAAACAACCCAATGTTGTATGGTTGTGGGTGTGGTGTTATTGACAATCCCAATTGTTTGATGACCTCTGCTGAGATGAGGTTCTTCTAGCTTCCGTTATCAACAATAAAATGCAGTGGGGTCCCCTTCACCCACATATGTGAATGAAAAGGCGCTCCCCCTCTTAAGGATATGTGGGTTTTTCTGGTTGAATTGTTGCAGTCGGGACAATAGTAGTAGGGTCTGCGTCAATGATATATCTTCTATCAATATTTTCTTAATCATATTTTGAATCAAGGTTCAGCTCCTTGTCTTTGATCTCGACCACCAATGACTGCTTTCAGTGACATTCATCGGTGTTGTGCCGGGGGATTTTGTGAAAATCACATGATTTTCCAGTGTCCTTCTTCGTCTTTCTGTGACCCTTATTTTCCTTTGTCTTGGACTGGTTTTCGGGACACTTTTTGTTAGGGACGTCTTTATCATACTTTGGTTGTTGTGTATTTGTATACCCGAACTTCTATTTGTTCTGGTGCTTAAATGTTTTCTCAATTTTAACAGTACATCGATAATCAACACTAAGTGATGAGATGTCTAGAAAATCCATTTTAGTTTGGATGTATCTATGTAGAGCCCCACAATATTTCAGAACAAAATGTCGTTTGAAATATTTGATACCCAGCTTGGTGCATAATGTATGGAAGGTATTGGTTAACTCCATAACTCCTTGGCCCCTCACTTTTCAGAGTGCGCTCCATCTCATGTACTAGTCCTCATAGTTTCCAACATGGTAATATTGTTCCTTTACAGCATCTACAAAAAACTCCCAAGTGGGCTCGACCCCAAATATTTCAGACTCCTCTGTGGAACTTTTCTCCGAATAAGTTTCCCACCAATGTTTAACATGGGGGAGATCCTTAAGGAGTGTGAAGGTGATATTTTCCCTATCAGAGAAATTATAAACAAAGAAATAACCTTCTAGCATATTTAACCATTTTTCTAAGGCATCTACATCTATCTGTCCTTCAAATTTGGGAATATCAAAATTAACTTGTACCTTGAAAGACGAGGTACTTCCAAAGTGGCCTCTTGATGAAGATGTGCCTATTGTTATCAACATGCATTGAACGATGTGGGAAAAATTCTCCATCATTTTGTCCCTCTGTTGCATGAGAGATTACTCAAGCAATATATTAATAGAATCGTCTACTCTGTTGTTTTTATTTTCTTCCACCATGGAAGGTTTCTTAGACGTGCAAGAGAGATTGTCTTCAAGAGAGACAATATCGAGACCCAACTTGCTATACTTAGACCTCATTAGGGATATGCACTGAAAAATGATCAAGAGCAGCTTGCTCCAATACCACTGATCGAGATTATTTTCGACACAAAATGAGAGTAGAGATATAATAAGGTAATGTACAAAGATATCTCGGATATCCAATAATATAAAAGAAATGTATCAAAGATGAAACCATAAACACAAATATACAATAATACACAATTTTCTATTAATGAGAGAAAATGTACAAAGACTATAAAAATAAATGAAACACTCGCTAGAATGGTGTCATCTTATCTTTGAGAAGAGATGTGTCTACTACTCACAATCGCAAGAATATGATTTTCAAATGAGGCTCCAAATGAATTTTTATTATAAATAAAATCCAAAACCCTGACCCCTGAAGATGAAAATCGAACCATTTTGTGGACCCTGTTTTGGGTAGTTTGTTATATCAACTTCCCAAGGGTGTAACTTTGGTATACAATCATCGTTTGGGGTGCGCAATAGCTCCTTGGAAAGGTATCATCAAGGATATTAATTTTGGAGGCTCAGTCATAACCTTTGGATGTCATTGATAATTCCTATCCCGAAAAACCTTCATTTATTCCCTCAAAATGGCCCCGTAAGTTAAAAACTGCTAAAAATAGTAAATTACCAAAATTGCCAGAAAATTGTTTTGAGCCAGTTGAAAAAGGTGGGTGGCCACCAATATACACTTGGATCAATCTTTTGGGTGCCTAATTTAATCCATATAAATCCTTCTTCAATCTGCACAATAAGTGTCCCGCAGTTGTCACGTACTCAACAAAGTGTTTTGTGACTACAAGGACCATTCTTCCTAATTAGGTTGCCATCTGTGCCACGGGAAGAACTTCAGTCCTTCTGAATGTTGAAATACACACACTTTAAGTCTTATGTTCTTAGAATACTATGTTAGGGCCATTCTCCATTGGTCAAATTACCACGACCAATCCCAGGTGAATGTCATCTCGATGCTGAAACATTAACACTTAAGAATAACTTCCAAAATTACATAAAATATCAACACTCCCTCTACATGTGTTGACTTCCTCTCCTTATTCATTACATGGATGTGCACACCTATATGAATGGATAGTATTGATTCATGTTGCTTCCTTCAACTATCATTATGGCTCCTTCTCAGAGCTATTACCTATGACGTGCTCGAAACAAAAAACAAGATCAACAAAAGAACATCTCCTAGAGCAGATCAATTTATCTTGTGCACAATTATATACAGTGAACCTTGAAATAATACATCTTCTACTAACACACATCAATCATATACTCGATGTCGTACGACTAACCATGTTGATTTTCTAGTTTTAAATTAGACAAGCACAATTTTTTGCAAGTGGTAATTACTTCAAACAATATTACTTTAGTAAACTCTAGAACATTACTAAGTAATTACACTCAGAAAATTTCAACTACTTAGAAACTTCGGCCTCTTCCTTAGAACTTCCCAAGTGTGAGAGAGAAAAATATGTGTGTCTATTGTTATGTCTTTTTATAGTAATATTAAATTGATCCAAAAAGACATGTCTCTTTGAAAATTCAATTTAAAATTAAATTTACTCTTCTTTCTTATAAATAGTTGGAGAACTCTCATTTTCCTAGCCCTCATGTGAGGGAGTCAAGCCCAATCCCTCTCTTATACCATGTTGACTTTTCATAAGACAAAATATTGTATATGAATGAATATCTTATTACAATGATGAGTGTTCTATATATAAAGAACATATGGTGACAATGTTGACCATCCATGAAGAGATGTGTTTGAGTTGTGAGTTTGATGTGCTATGAGTGAACAATGATTGACCACCCTCTTTGTGGATTACTAGACTCAGGTTGGGAGTGATTGGTTGTTGATATCTAGAACAATCAGTCTATGGTTGGGTGGAACGTTAGTTGATGTATGTGTTATGTTTATGAATTTAACTATTATACATGAATTCTATGTATGTAATAATAATTCTTATGTTATAGTGTTGAATTAAGTTGTGTCAGCGTTAGAAGTCACTCCTGGATTGCTTGCAGGAGCAGAGCCTAACGCCCATCAGTTTTATGTCACGATTTGTTTATGATAGGTGATCAAATGGAGATAATGGCTCTAGGAGGTATCACTCTAACTCAGGGACTGAGTCTGGTACGTAAGGACAGAGGAGGTCTAGAATCCTAACTTCAGCCAGTGGGTTGATTTAAACATGAGCAGGTGGAAGACTTAGGAGAAAGTGAACAAACAGCTCTGGGCATCAAGCTTGCAGCAGTTTGCAGAGGAAAAACTCTGAAAAACAGGATCCTCTTGGTTCAGGGCTTCAAGAAGCTGAAAGAGGACTTGACTGGATCCTCCAATTGCAAGTCATTCAGTGCTAAGAGAATTACAAGGACTGATTAGAGGCTCCGTAACTATTACAGTGATCCATTACAACATCATCCTATAATAGTTACAGCTCGACTGGATCCTCCAATTCCGAGCTCCTCTAACACAGTGTAAACAAAGACATGAAAGAAATTGGCATTCATAAGGCAAGAAGTCTCCAAAGTTCATACATAACCAGAACAACAATGCTTCATTAAAATTTTACAACCAGGGAGCTCTGCTCAACCATCGATGCTTATAAAAGTGGCCAAAATGCCCACATATACTTGGAACAAAACACTGGAAGCTAAATCGAGGCATTGTATTGAAGACATTACGGCTTCACATTTACTGCGTCTGCAATCTCTGGACGTTCGTGAGCTTCATTCAGACGCAGTCGTGTTCCAGAGGCCCTCTGACTGAATTGACCAACCTGCATTCATTCCTTGGCTTTCCATTTATGGAGGAAACGATGTCCAACTACCCTCAGCTATTGTAATAACTGTTTCATTGGAATCGAGGAAGGCCCTGGCCGATCTTGTGCCTACAGGACATGGAAATCTTCATACTCTGCCATTTGAATCTTGCTTGGAGAAATCATGGTAGGAATGATGAGTGACGTGGAGTGGTGAGTGAACGGTGATCGGGCAAGAAAACGATAGGGCAGATACAAGCGGCAGGATCCATGGGTGTTGAAGTGTACGAGCCAGGTGGAGGAACACAATGGCCGAAAAACTGTGGTTAGCATGATATGGAAAGAAGACGTGGCGGTAAAGAACAGATGGCGGATGTATGTGACGAGGCTTCGGGATTTCGGGGATCGGGGTTCGCGAGTTTGAAGAGCACGAGTTCCTTGCCTCCAGGATCCTCGATACCTCGATATGCGACGAGCTCCTTCTCCCGAGGAATAGCCCCTACCGGCTAGATCATAACCCATAGGACCTGTCCCTGCGCGACCGTGGTCCAACTTTCCATCGGGATTTCAGCGTTTTTGATGACACGATGTTTGTGTCCACTAGACTTGTGATTTCCCGAAACCCGATGACTTATGGCCATTGACTTGTTGATGGTCAGCTCCTTGGTGCATAGTCTGCCACCTGTCTTCCACTATCGAAAACTGCCCCTGATATCGGGAAATCGGGCATCGGGATATCGGGATTTCTGTTGCCATGTGCTCGGGACTTTTAGTTCCGCAACCCCCGAATCTGTGGGATCTCTCGCCACGTGCCTCTGGATCGGACGACCTGTATTCAGCCTTTAAAGAAAAGAGACTTCTCTGCTGCTAAATGTCTAGTAGATGGGCAACTTCGACACCCCGATGACTATTGATTTTCTTTGCGGACGGATCTCGTCCGTCAATAGCAAGACTTAGCACGCTCGCTTGATTTGATACTTGGAGGAAAACAAGAATTCTCCCGAGCTGCGCTTGAGCACTGCGTGCAACTTGCAGACCCGCGTGCTTCTCAAACCAGGGACAAGATTTATCATTAACAAGTTGCATTCATGTATATTTTATATTTTAATATGTTGTAGATGTATCAATGTAATGGCAACTATCAGTAGCTAAATCCAATTGTAATTCATTGCTTAAGACTATTAATTTAAAAAACCTAAATTTTAAATCGTAAAAATATTCTACACCATGATATTTCTCAATTGAGCCGGGAGACGTTACAAAAACATCGTAATTTTCAAAGTGCATCAATTACTACATGTAGTTGAAGATACAAAGCAACTTGTAAACTAATATATAAAACATTGTGTATAAATATATATAATCTTATTATTGTTATGTGGATTAGCAACAACATAGCCCATGGAATTGTCTTTCTTTAAAGATGTAGATGGAAATAACATGTTCCTTTCTTCTAAGCTTAACTTGTACGTATCTTCTCGCAAGTTCTAGCTCTATCATTAAACGGATACACATTTACATCTTAATTGAAATGAGTGTACATATAATTATTATTTTCAACAAACAAATTTTATGAGATTCTTTTAATATAATAATAGGCCATGGAAATTCAAATTCATTAGTTTTCTTGGTATCAACTAGAAAGCCACTATCATTAACATGGTTTGAGATGGTATAATGATACTGATGCAAGTTTAAGATGACCATTATCACCTAATTGTTTTAAAAAAAAAAATTGGGCATGTATCTTGCATGATTGCCATTGAATTTGAATTTAGGAAGAGCGTGTAAGATTTAAATTTGATCAAACATATTTCAATTTCAATATTTTGCTTTTATCTATTAAAAAATTTCATATTCGATAATCTCCAACAACATAATGTAAATAATTAACGTGTTTTTTAAACGATTTTTAGAAAATCTTAAAACCATGAATTGTTCTCTCATAATATTATATTTGGATATGAAACATAAAATATAAGATTTAGTTGACTTCTTGGATTGTGGGAGATAGTAGGGAGTATAAAGGATTTTAATCTAAGCATTTGTTGAAATCTTTAATATTGCTTTAGAGGAGTTAAAATACCATTGAAGTAAACGAATTTCAATTTTTTTAAAATGAAATGTACAATAATTTTAGATGATTTTAGGGGTTAAATTTTGTAAATGGGCTAATTTTCCTTGGTTTTTCCCCCAAAAAGATTCACCAATTTCCATTTTTTTCTAAAAATGATTTTCCCAAATTCCATAGAATAATATTGTTTTACCTTAAAAATTGCCAAAATGTTATAGAAAGTATATAAAATTCTTAAAATTTTGAATATTTTTACAAAAGTATCGTCAAGCATTTTACATTTTGCATATTAATTACTAGTAAGATTATCCGAGCTTTCTACATTTTAATATAAATTTTCATCCTTAAAATTATACCTAACAATAATAGACAACTTTAATTTAATTCCATGCAATAATTTGATTAGTTAATTGGGTTCATTTTGTAATGAACAAAGACACTACTTTTTTTACCTTGCAAGATCATCCAAGTTTTTCATATGCTAGACTTATGGATGAAATGTTGACTATTAACCACATGTATTGAACTTCACAAGAGTGACATCCTTTCCATGGATGCAAATGCATGTGTAGATTGGAAATTATTGGAGGACTTTCGAACTATAACACTTTGTCATGTGTAATTCTTTGGTCATTCAAAATTGGAATGTCACATGACTTGATAACTTATTGGATTACGCTAATAATTCAAGTATGATTGTCAAACCAATTATATTAATTTGAAATTTCTTTTTATAATCAACTAATCACCCTATTCACAATATAATATGATAATAATTAATGTTTAAATAGTTATTCTTACAAGAAAATCCCCCTCACAATAGCACAATACATTAGTCTCTCTCTCTTTCTCTCTCTCTCTCTATCTCTTTCTCTCTCACACACAAAATAATAATCACCCATGATGTTTTCTACTAAGAGAGGGACCAGAGCAAGATATTTCCGACAAGATAGGCACAGAGACAAAATAAAAATCACTACCCCATTGGTTTTCTCCATGTATACCACCACCTTATAACCAACTGACCCAGTCACTCTACTTTCACCCAACAACTATATGCTTCATGGATTTGATAAGATACATTGTTCCCATCAAATCCTATGTGTTCATTTGTAAGAACTTATTGTTAGTCAAATATGTCTACCCATCAAGTCCTATAAGTGCATGCATAAGAATTTGTTACTCAAATAACAAAATGTACGATAATTCTCCAATTTGCATATTATGTAATAAATTAGAAACTATACATAATAACATATCAAATTATAGTTGGATTCAGTATGGTGGGAGAACTAGAGATTTGAAAATCTTGGCAAGTATTCAAGCAGGAAAATGGAGCAATATCAATGAATTTGTATTATTTATATTCTTACTATTAGAATTATAAAGACCAATGCTCCATAAAAAGGTTTGTGTAATTAAATTCAATTACTTTTACCTTGGAACTAATGGACAACGTAGTTGGGTGCAACTGAATGGTTGAATAAAGTGGAATTAATCATCTTCCTTACCTTTATGGTGAGGTGAAAGAAGGGTTTTGATTACACCAACCAATTCCTCTACTTCTAGTGTAAAATAACACACATGATCATGTACTTGTGAAGTTGTGGGCAACAAGAAGTAATATTGTGATTTAGAAAGAATAACAATAATATCAAAACTTACATATTGGAAACAAAATATTAATATATGTGAAAAAAATATAATATAATCCTATTTTTTTTAAAAAGACTACTTTCTTTATTTACTTTAAACATATCCCTATTTAATTTCCTTTTAATATTCTTTTACTCCTTCCCACGGATGGGGTGCTTCCAAGCTCAACATGTGGACAGACCATGGTGAGGCCACCTGGCCAGGCATTTAGCCACCTAGCACCCGATAATTCCTGCCTCCCCACTTTCATCACCTCATGGATTTAAAACATCCGTTGTCACTCTCAAAACTTTAGTCGTAGCTAGCCTGCCGCACGATTTGGAATCTATGCAAGATGGGAGTTTTCATGGCGCCATGCAGGATTCCTCGTCAATCACATCCACTCCTCCACACTACTTTCCTAAAGCCAATCTCGGGCACACTAAACCTCATTCACCCCCTCATAGTTTCCATGACCAACTCTCCCTGGTTCTCATTCTCTCCAGGCTCATGCCTCTCCTCTGGTGTGACCTCCATTCAGATACAAGAACTCCAAGATGGAGCCTTTCCTCTCAAGGTCTGTTGATCCTCTTAGTCTTATGTCCTATAACGCCGCCTGCTACCTCCATGCCCTACCTTGGAGGAAATTCCAAGAGAGGAGCCGCCTGGTATGCGGCAAGGGGAAGGGATCTTATCGCTTCTCCTATCCTCGACCATCCACCCCGTGAGACCACCCCTGACCTCTCCCCACTCTCGAACACCAATGCCTGTAGAATCAAGTGGTTTGATACGCTAGACAATTCGTTGGGTTTCGCACCTCCTCCCCCCTCCCCTCCTTGCCAGCCTCCACCTACGCCTTCTCCAATTCGACACACCCCCACCACCTCCACTCCCATTTTTTCTCCTTCCACCTCTTCTAACTATCTGTGGTCCCCCCCTCTCTGCCTTGTTTGTGACAGGTGTGAATATCGAGCAGCGATCATGGACTCATTGAGCGACCTCAAAAGGGGCCTGGGGGAGGTCAAGTCAGTGATTCTTGATCTGCAGAGAAAAGACACAAAATGGTGGAGCCGTGTGGACATTTTGATGTCCTTCCTTCAGGACCTCTAGCAAGCTATCGCGGATCGCGACAAGGACAAATTACAGGAGCGTCAGGTCTATGCTGGGCCAATGATCGATCTAGGTTTCTATCTACATTCATTTCCTGACAGCCATGGGAGACTGGTCTGTGTTTTTCTTTCTGTTTAAGTCTAGCAATCAGCAGTTCGCCTTGCATGGCATAGAAGTCTCTTTTTGCATGTTACAATCTTATTTTTTGGACAAGTGGCAGTGGTGGTTTCCCAGAAAGACACCATTACCACACATGATTAGGAACTATAGAGAGTTGTAAATTTTTTTGACAAGATTCAATACAAACTCTAACTTACACAAAATTTATATATATTATTTTACTCCTTTCTTTACTTTTTTTTTAAAATATCTGTATTTAATTATTTTTTACACTCTTTCCAATCTTAAAAATATAATAATAATCATATTTTAAAAGCATAATAATAATACTTATTAATAATAATCATTATTACTAATAATCTAAACTCATCCCACTTGTATATACCTCATACACTATTCCAAATCCATATGCAACTTGTATAGACCTCATACACTATTCCAAATCCATATGCAACTTATTTATACCTCATACACTTTTCTAAATCCATAAACTACATACATGAGATACTTTAAAGCAATGGAGATAATTTTTATATTCCAAGTGACATTTATAATATTATGAGAGTCATCCTTAACGATATCATCTTTTTTTAGTTTAAGAACTTAATCCTCTGTGAGGATTAATTAAAAAATGGAGAACACAAGGGAACATCAATGATGAGATGAACAATCAATTGTCAAAATTTGTGGCTATTGGTGAGACATGGTTGTTGAAGACACTTTATGTAGGGAAACTTTTATTCGAGGACACAAAACCCTGAATGGCATCCATATCACAAAAGTAATGTTGATAAAATATTTTGTTGTGATTCAAATTGACTTTTGTATTTTATCTCTATGCGTTGAAACAATATTTCATTGTGAATATTTTTTTATGGTATGCTTATGGATATGTTATTTTAATTAGTGGAATTAATGTTTTTCTTACGTAGAAAAAGTTTACAAATATTTAGAGATAGAGGTTTAATTGTTATTAAAATAATTTAAAGATTTGTGTGTAAATAAAATATTATAGTTTAAAATAATTTATAAGTGGTTTCTAAGTAGGTTAATTTTTATTCATGTTAGATGTTTTTAAGTTTTAGGTAGTTAATCTCTTTTTTAGCATTTGAGAAACATGAATTGTTGGTAAATCTAAAATAGTTTTTGTTCATATTTCAAAACCAAAAACTGGTTAGATTTAATCATAGTATCCATGAAGCCTAAATACTAAAACACAATTGTAATTTAACCTCATACTAAAGATATTAAAGATCAAACTTACTCTTAGCATTGCAATAGTAACAACAATCCAAAATAGTTTTTGTTCATATTCCAAAACCAAAAACTGGTTATATTGAATCATAGTATCCATGATGCCTAAATACTAAAACACAATTGTAATTCAACCTCATACTAAAGATATTAGAGATCAAACTTATTCTTAGCATCACAATAGTAACAATAAAGTTTTCTTTGTGAATACAAATTACTACAAAGTTTTTCCAAAATATACAAATAAGTGAGATGTCTTATTTCAATATTTCTAAATAAAGTTAAAGTGAGATTAAATTATCCATTTAAACTAGTGTATTGATTTTATAGATTTTATTATATTGATTAGCCATATAATTATATTTGAAAATAATTATATATAATTATTTTTAAATTAATTAATTAGTAATTTTAATTTATTTTAATTTTGAATTATAAAATAATTTAAAAAATTGAAAAAATAAAACTCAAATAAATAAATTTGAAATTATTTATGAATGTTAATATAAATTTATATTTATTTAAATTATATATATATATATATATATATATATATATATATATATATAAACGAGAATTTGGATGTCAAGTATCCATTTACAAGATTTTTTTGTTTGGGAGACAATTGTTAGACAAACATTTTGGATCAGTCTTGGGAATTGTGCAGAAATGGATTGCGTGACATTTTGGTTAATGGAGCATGTAAAAAGATGAAAGTAGATGAGAGCTTGAGTGAAGAATTGACTAAGTGTTCGGATGTTTTGACTTATGATTGCAATATAATGGCTAGGGAGATTTGAGTAATGGTTACTATTGCATCTCTTTGTAAGCGCAATGTACATTTGTAAGAAGACTATAAATGACTAATATAAGAAGCTAGTCATTGTGAACATAGCCTAGATTAGGGTGAACCACATTAAAACTTGTTCCTTGATGTGTTGATTTCTGTGTGATATGGATATAATACAATGGTTAGTATTATGAATATGTTAGTCATATATGTTGTTATAATGTCACAAACAGAAATAACTGATAATTGAATGAATGTCAAGTAAGGTAATATCGCACACAAGGTATAATGAGTGAATATCAAAGGTTAAGTAACAAAGACTATATGCACATATTAGATGAATAGATAGTGCAAAATATGATTGTGTTGAATGCCTCACTTCCCCTCATCACTGCAAAACCTTAGTTCCTGCAACCGTTCTAGATGCTGGGGGTGGGACTTCACTTTTGTAGGTGATGTCGAAAAAGCCGAGATCTAAGGGTTTTGTTGGTTTATTAATAATTAACCCTGGATCTTTCCACTTCACGCCAACAACAGCAAACTTATAACTTAAATAAAAAAACAAAAACACATATTCAAATATAAATTATTTCAAATTTATATTAAATTTAAATGTTTGATTAAGATGAATTTATTACACACAACATTTCACATCTATATTTATATAATACACTTGGTAACCTCTTAAAAAAAGAATCCAATACAAAAGTTCAAAAGAAACAAACTCAAAATCACATTCTCACATGCAAGCTTCCTTAACCTTGTTGAGTATATATAGCCTTCTTGATTCCGTAACCTTAACCTTGATGAGTATATATAGTCTTCTTGAATAAGTGTATATATATACACACCATGTTAGTACTATATATATTACACATCTCATATGATTTAGGTTATATAATACACTTGGTAACCTTTAAAAGGATCCAATTCAATGAATGAAGAACAAAGTCAAAAGTAGAGTTGAACTAAAGCATGCTTCCTTCGTCTTCAGTACCTTAAAGTAAGGTGATCGTTCTCCTAGTATGATACCAAGCAAGATTTTCCCGGTTTGTATAAAGAGGCTCTAAAATACAAAACTTTTCTCGATGCTTAGACATGATGTTGGGTCATTGTATCATTTCCATTCCTATTCCCATTCTTTCTCGTCTCTTCATTTGTTCAATGGCCATCATCCTCAAATCAACTAAAAGGAGAGGTGACATTCGACTGTTATTTGGTTAAACCACTTTCTTCTATGCCTTCATTACCTTCCACCATTTGCTTCCTTGTCTGCGTAATTCACAACCAATGTGTCGATCTGAACGCTGTACAACCACGGGAAACGCGCTTTCGTGCACGTCGTCCCGATGTTCTGAGCAGAGGTAGTATTCATGGTTTGAGGTTTCCTCTGTGATGTGACTAGCAGAGAACAGTTGTTCCCAGGTSTAATCGATTCCGCCTGCCGCCTATATATCAATATCTATAGATAGAGATCGCATGGGTTGGTTGGTGATTATAGGCACTCGTCAAAGAAAGTATAGTTAAATCATCCATTGCCCTGTCTAGATGTTCAACAAAGTGCCGGAAATGACAAAAAGCCAATATGAAATTCTGACGCTACAAATTTGGTAATCCTCAAGGCTGAATCGACACGAGGGGAACAAGTATCTCAAAAATCTAGATCCGTTGTTGGTCGGGATTTCTTTCATTTCTATATTGGTTGCTTCCACCGGAGCTTTTTAGCTTGTAAATGGTTGCAAGAACATTTTTTTCTTTTAATCTATATAAGTGTTACAGGTAGCGGCTTATGGGTTAAGATCTTCACGAGATCCTCGATGCGAGCGAGGTGATTAAGCTATCTTTATAAACTAAATACTAGTAGATTACTACTGATAAGCACTGACCTAATTCATTCCTTTTTCACATGCTTAGATTCCGCCGGGTTTGGAGTTCATGGAGAAGTGGGATGGATAATAATTCGCACAATGGGCAGAATCTGCATCGCCATCATAATCACCATCGTTGTTCCAGTGGCGATACAGATAAATCAGTCTTTCGCGAGCAGAGGGGACGACAATGACTGATTTCTCGAACAATGGTGACGGTTATGATGGCGATGCAGATGCTGTCCATTGTGCGAATTATAATCCATCCCACTTCTCCATGAACTGCAGACCCTGCTGAATCTCCAAATATTTGAAAAAGAAATTAGGTCAGTGCAGAGTTCTGATGAACTAGTATTTAGTTTATATAGATTAATAGGGATCATTTCGCTAGCATGGAGGATCTCCTAGGTTTCTTGCCACCAATCGGCTGCTATCTGGAACACACAATATAAATAAAAATATGCGGATTGTGATCTTACTACCATGATGTTAGGTATTACCAAAAGAGTTTCCTGAGGCTACTCATTTGGACCACAATAAATCCATTGTAAAGGGATTACTTTTGTGATAATCCAGCCTCTGCAATTGCTAATACAGTAATCTTGACTTGATTTGAGATGGAAATAAACAACAACTGCTTCTTGCTTCGAGACTGAGATTAAACCCTTTTGGCGCATGGAAGTTGCGTTATTCTTATGGCTGTTGTAAGGACAGGTTGCTTGTTTCTAATGTGGCACTAGAGGTATCTGGCATGGCTACTGAAGGTTTGGCTCAACTAGAGAATCGTATCTAATTGGTACAGTGTGGAGTTTGGTTGTCGATGCTGCTGAGCTTCTAATACCAAATTGGTGCTGCGGAGGTATCAGGCTGAACCTGATGTTGGAGACGATTGGGAAGTGAAAGATTTCAAGATGTATTGTCCTTGGAATCCAATCAACCATATTTCCTCGAGATTTCTAAAATATTTTTGTATGTGTTTTTTTTCTTTCTCAGCCATGTACACTTATCTTGTCAAATATTTTATATGTTTTTATCTGTTTTTTTCTAAAATATATTTATTATCTGTTTTTTTTTTTCTTTAAAAAAAACCAGTTTATTTAATATTCAATTCAATTAAATGAAACTTTTTAGAAGCCATTACAATAAAATATTTATTCATATTATTTTTAAAGAAATTGAACCCTGCTAAAAAAAAATAACAACATTCTTTACAGCTATTTAAATTATATTCAATTCGCCTATTCTACAATTTCATCCATATAATTTGAGAACCCTTCATATCCAAAACCAGAAAACAGGAAAACACTTATGGTAAAATTCCTTCATCCCGAGGCTAATTACAATATAACATATTAAAATTATATTAAGAAAGTGATGTTAAAAATAGTTTAGATTAATTTTCATTTTTAGACAAAGGAGCAAGGCTAATTACAATATAACATATTAAAACTATATTAAGAAAATGATGTTAAAATTAGTTTAGATTAATTTTCACTTTTAAAATTTTAATGCAAATTTGTTGATTCTTTAAAATACATTTTGAAATATGTTCAGTTGGGAAGAACTCAAATCTTACAAAAATACAGATAGATATAAATATATTTTTGGTTATCGTTATATATATCTTTGGTTATCGTTATATTGAGTTTATGAGTATTGTAACACATTTTAATTTGTTATTGTTTAAAATATATTTCGAAATAAGTTAATTTTGGAAGAATTTAAAAATCTTATAAAATACAGATATGTATAAATAAGTATGTGTTATATTATTTTTATTTGTATTATAACAAGTGTAAATTTATTTTAAACAAATTTTTACTTTATTGTTATATTATTTTTATTTGTATTATAATAAGTGTAGATCTATTTTAAATAATTATAGATTTATTTTATTTGTATTTGTATTATAACACTTGTAGAGGTATCTATGAAGAATCAAATTTATTAAACTGTAAATTTTTTTATCATTTAATTCTAAGTCATGTATTGATTCCTTCACATTAAAAGATAAAAAAATTACACCTTATAAAATTTATTCACTTTAGGTGCATTCTAGGTTTAAGATGGATCTAATAGAAAATAGAGGATACATATACACAAATATTATTTTTATATTACTCACAATTACACACAACATTGCACATATATATAGTTGGAGTGAGATCCAACTAATTCCAAACATGGATATTGAGGTTGAGAGAATATCTCAACAATATCCAACAAACCCAAACCAATTCCAAACATAGCACACAACAATAATGGAAGCATTATCTCCAACAACCTCCCTTAATGCTTACATTGCAAAAAGTCAATAACAAATTACAATATTAATCATTGTCTTTCTTTGTCTTCAATCTCACGGACTGCACTCTTTGTCCACCACATCTTCCAGCTTCCCACTTGATCCATTTAAAGTAAAAATGCTTCTGACCATCATTGAAGTATTTGTAAAATTGATACTTATTGACCTCCAGATGGACAATCTCGATACTGAATTATCCTATGGATACAGTACCATGTGTGAAATCTCGTTGAAGAGCAAATTTCGATAGTTAGAAAGGAAAGTGATCTGACTATTGCATATTTTCATTAGTCAATCATACAATTGACCTTCTTCACAAACAAACTTACAAATATACACGGACAACTTGTAACTGATGATCTTGAAGCACCAAAGTACACTAAGAATCTCTAGATTTTAACATATTTGTAAACATATTCATGAACATGTTCTTACATGGCACCGAAGTACGTCAAGAACTACTACCCTAACTAATGCAGGAGCATCGTCATCAAAGAGCACATGGAGGACAACTCAACACCCCAGTCTACATTTTGAAGAAATTTTGAATTTCAAAAGGAACATGTCATGAAATATTTTGAAAAGGTTGTAATCAATGAACATTTTTAATGTTTGGAGGTTGAGCCATCACAAGAGATCGAAGGGTAATGTATTTTTTTTTAGTCTTGTAGATTGCAGTACAGATATGGGGCTTTCGCTCTTATCTGTCTGTCTCGAATATTTATTGTAATAAAGCCTTAGTAGTTGAAATCTTTTAATTCGATAGGATAGCTCTAGAGTAGTTGGATGGAAAGGATCGAAGAGCCCCTATTGTATAAAGCTTTGTATTGTTTTCGAGAAGAGGATGTTGAAGTTATTATAGTAGTTGGTGTAGTTGTATATGCTGTAGAAGTTGTTGAAGCTTATCAAAGTGCATGAACACATCTATATTTCCAGTTGAATGAATATAATAGAGAAGCATCGTTCCAAATGACTCGTGCTTCTATGGCTGCATCTATCTGAATGAATGAATGGTAGACTTTATGTTTAAATGAAATTCTCTGTTTTTAACTCATTCTTGTGTTTATGAATGAATTTACATGGTTGAATGTATGAATCTATGAGATAGTAGATAAGTTTCAATTGTTTCTGTTCACGAGCTTATGCAAGGAGTGTGTTGACGGAGTCTGTTTCGATTCAGAGGCTTAGAAGGGACAAATTGAACTTTTAATTTGCAAGGAGTGAACGTTGTCCGTAAGAAGTGCTTTGACAGAGTCTTTTGACTCAGAAGCTCAGGAGGAGTAGCTTTAATCTTTTTTTGAAAATAAGTGTAGAAGTCCTCGTAAGGTGTACGTAGGTGAAACACACTTAATTTCTTTTGTTCAGGAGAAGAAGTTGAGTTGAGAAGAATACTTGTTGCAAGTTGTGCACAAAAGTCAAAATTCAACTAAGTGTTGAAAAGGCGCTCTAAGGATTCATAGGTGTTGAAGAAGAACAAACTCGAAAGATATAGCGGGATATAATTCTTCGTTTCGGAGGAACCCTTTTAGATTCCCCAAGTTAACGTGCGAGATCCGTTTAGGAGGAAGCAGGATCAATCCAGACCATAGATCTGGGACAGCTGCACAAAAGTTAGTCATGAAGCATTTTGGCACTTCATGGTTTAGAGTGTTTTGAAGTATTGAGAAGTAGGATCACCGAAGTAGTGAAGCCAGGAACTGAATCCTAGTTGTTGGTACCAGGAAGGGTACGTGGCAGGAGATCCGAGATTTCGTGGGAAAGAACCTTGGAAGAACTTGTGTAGGGAAAATGTTAATCTTCGCAAATTTGCAAAGAGAGAAACATATTTGGACCGATTAGATCTAGGAGAACACTAAACTTTATATAAAGAGGTTTTAAAATACTAAACTTTTCTCCATGCTTAGACATGATGTCAGGTTATTCTATCATTTCTATTCCTATTCCCTTTCTTTCATGTCTCTTCATTTGTTTAAGGGCCATCATCCTCAACTCAACCAAACTAAAAGGAGAGGTCACATTGGACTATTATTTGGTGACACTTGATTCTATGCCTTTATTACCTTCCACCATTTGCCTTTTTGCCTAAGTAATTCACAATCAATGTCTGATCTAAACATTGTACAACAATGACAAACGCACTTTCATGCACGTGGCCCCAATGTGCTCAGATGTAACATCTCGCTCTTGTGCACACTGAGCGAACTTATTCTTTGAGGACACTTGCTCGCAAGTGATCCAGATTATTATACTTTGGGGCATTTGATTATGATTATGAGGAGTTATGAATTGATGACATGTTATTTTGTTGAAAAACATAGAGAGGTGCTATTGACTTGGTTTTCCTGAGTGTGAAAGATTTTGGACCTCGATGATGTAGAGGCATTGATGGATCCCTTGGAATCCATATCGAGTGAGGGAGGGGAATATTGGGGTTTTGTTGTTGTATATACAACATCTATGCATATGATTAGATGTTATGATTATGATATATTTCTGACATGATTTGTTGATGATATAGACTGACGATAGCTTGCCGACAAGAATCAAATATGAAGTAGAGGGGTCACACATGACTACTAGAGATGTTGAAGGAGAGGTGTGGACAACATCCCTGTAACAGCCTTTTAGCACTCCCGCCCTGGGGCAAACTATAGGTTAACGACAACCTAGTTCGAGAAGACCCATGATGTTGTTAGGGCTGACTGCGACAATCGCTTACGATGATTCTAAGGGGTACACAATAAGGCAGGGGCCTTATTCCTTAGAGGCCCTAAGTCTCCCATGAGATCACTTGGCAGAGTATTGACTCTAGGGGTTTTGATGTCTACCAATTCATTCAAGGGGTGAGTGGCACCCTTGGAGCACGTAGTGCATCCTAAAGGGCATGTCACGCGGGAGAACCAAAAAGAAGCGAGTGGCACCCTTGGAGTATGTAGTGCGTCCTGAAGGGCACGTCATGCAAGAGAAACAAAAAGAGGCAAGTGGCACACTTGGAGCACCTAATGCATCCTAAAGGGCATGTCGCGTTATTAATTAATAAATGAATAAACCTAGATGGCCCTAGGATGAATAACGTGATAAGGAAAATTTAAAACAATTTCCCTAATAAAATGTCACCCAACCTCGAAAATTAAAATCTAGGTCTAGGTGAAACTTGCGGTAAAAGAAAAATATGTATGTAAAAGTAAAAATAAAAAGGATAATCATCATTAATCACGTGTTGAGAAGGGGGTAAGTAATTCTTTTAATTTATAAAAATCTTTTGGGGGATAAAATTTAAAAAAAAGAGAAATAATTGTTTTGTCACTTATGCTAATTAAAATTTATTAATTAAAAAGGAAAAAGGGAAAAAGTTAATTTCTACACCTACCAAATTGAGTTTTAAATAAAAAAGGAAAGAGAGAAATCTAAAAGAATTAGGAAACTAGGAAAAATAGGGAAACATAAAAAGAAAGGGAAACAAAAGGAAAAAACATAATGTCTAACTTAGTAAGTTATCTAGCATTTAAGAACTTTATAAATTAAACTCAACTTGTAAATTAGTAAGGGGGAAAGTCATTAAAACTTGTAAGGGAATATGGGGACGCCTAGGAGCGATTCTAGGAATGATTTTAGGTGGCTAAGGAAAATAGGGGTAATTAATTAATTAAGGAAATTAATTTACGGTGCAATGAAGGGGATGGGTGACACTTGTACATGGAGGATTATTATGAATTAAATTATTGAACAATAAATTAAAAGAGATTTTGGGAAAGTAATTGAATTAGAAAATCTATATAAAGGAGGGAGGAGGAGGATGATGGATCTCTTCTGTCATGCGTAATGTTACACTGCAAAATTTTAGACTTTACTGACTTAGCTTGTGGGATCTGGGATAGCTAGCTCAGTGAGGAGTGGTAGCTCGGCCTTGCGAGGCGAGTTGGGAGCTAGTTGATTCTTTTTTTAGCGTGTGTAGCCCCTTTGCGGCTTAGGGGGATAATGGGGAAGAACAATACTCCTAGAATTGGCAGGGAGGTACCGGTGAAGTCTCATCAGTCAACAAATGGGAGCTACATGGTGTGCGCGGGACAACAACTCAGAGCGAGCGACTTGGGCTACGGTACACTTCCTTTATTTCTGCATGATAGATTATTAGTATACTTTACGCTTTTACTTTTGTATTTAAATGGGTGAAGAAAATGATTGACCTAGCATTTTATTGATAACTGAATCTCCCCCATAGCCTTAATCTTGTTGTTGACTGATCCCCTTGGCTTTCGATCCCTGGTTGTAGTGACTGACCTATGGTTTTGTTGATTTGTGATGATTTGTGGTT
>JASDQU010306956.1:7987-22368 GCA_032191745.1 Picea mariana | reverse complement strand
TAATCGATTCCGCCTGCCGCCTATATATCAATATCTATAGATAGAGATCGCATGGGTTGGTTGGTGATTATAGGCACTCGTCAAAGAAAGTATAGTTAAATCATCCATTGCCCTGTCTAGATGTTCAACAAAGTGCCGGAAATGACAAAAAGCCAATATGAAATTCTGACGCTACAAATTTGGTAATCCTCAAGGCTGAATCGACACGAGGGGAACAAGTATCTCAAAAATCTAGATCCGTTGTTGGTCGGGATTTCTTTCATTTCTATATTGGTTGCTTCCACCGGAGCTTTTTAGCTTGTAAATGGTTGCAAGAACATTTTTTTCTTTTAATCTATATAAGTGTTACAGGTAGCGGCTTATGGGTTAAGATCTTCACGAGATCCTCGATGCGAGCGAGGTGATTAAGCTATCTTTATAAACTAAATACTAGTAGATTACTACTGATAAGCACTGACCTAATTCATTCCTTTTTCACATGCTTAGATTCCGCCGGGTTTGGAGTTCATGGAGAAGTGGGATGGATAATAATTCGCACAATGGGCAGAATCTGCATCGCCATCATAATCACCATCGTTGTTCCAGTGGCGATACAGATAAATCAGTCTTTCGCGAGCAGAGGGGACGACAATGACTGATTTCTCGAACAATGGTGACGGTTATGATGGCGATGCAGATGCTGTCCATTGTGCGAATTATAATCCATCCCACTTCTCCATGAACTGCAGACCCTGCTGAATCTCCAAATATTTGAAAAAGAAATTAGGTCAGTGCAGAGTTCTGATGAACTAGTATTTAGTTTATATAGATTAATAGGGATCATTTCGCTAGCATGGAGGATCTCCTAGGTTTCTTGCCACCAATCGGCTGCTATCTGGAACACACAATTTAAATAAAAATATGCGGATTGTGATCTTACTACCATGATGTTAGGTATTACCAAAAGAGTTCCTGAGGCTACTCATTTGGACCACAATAAATCCATTGTAAAGGGATTACTTTTGTGATAATCCAGCCTCTGCAATTGCTAATACAGTAATCTTGACTTGATTTGAGATGGAAATAAACAACTGCTTCTTGCTTCAGTGGCTGATATTTAACCCTTTTAGCGCATGGAAGTTGCGTTATTCTTATGGCTGTTCTAAGGACAGGTTGCTTGTTTCTAATGTGGCTCTAGAGGTATCTGGCATGGCTAATGAAGGTACAGTGTGGAGTTTGTTTGTCGATGCTGCTGAGCTTCTAATACCAAATTGGTGCTGCGGAGGTATCAGGCTGAACCTGCTGTTGGAGACGATTGGGAAGTGAAAGATTTCAAGATGTATAGTCCTTGGAATCCAATCAACCATATTTTCTCAAGATTTCTAAAATACTAAAATATTGTTGTATGTGTTTTTTTTTTTTTCCTAAGTCATGTACACTTATCTTTTCAAATATTTTATATGTTTTTATCTGTTTCTTTCTAAAAATATATTTATTATCTGTATTTTTTATTTTTTTCCTAAAAAACCAGTTTATTTGATATTTAATTTAATTAAATGAAAATTTTCATTATATATAGGATAGAAGCCATTACAACATTATATTTATTCATATTATTTTTAAGGAAATTAAACCTTACTATAAAAGATAACAACATTCTTCACAACTATTTAAATTCCTTCATCCCAAGGCTAATTACAATATAACATATTAAAATTATATTAAGAAAGTGATTAAAATTAGTTTTGATTAATTTTCATTTTTAGACAAAGGATCAAAGCTAATTACTATATAACATATTAAAATTATATTAAGAAAATGATGTTAAAATTAGTTTAGATTAATTTTCACTTTTAAAACGAACATCAATTTTTTAAATGTAAATTTGTTGATTCTTTAAAATAGATTTTGAAATATGTTCAGTTGGGAAGAACTCAAATCTTATAAAAATACAGATATATATAAATATATTTTTGGTTATCGTTATATATATCTTTGGTTATCGTTATATTGAGTTTATGAGCACTGTAACACATTTTAATTTTTTATTGTCAAAAATATATTTTGAAATAAGTTAAATTATATATAAATATATTTTTGGTTATCGTTATATATATCTTTGGTTATCGTTATATTGAGTTTATGAGCACTGTAACACATTTTAATTTTTTATTGTTTAAAATATATTTTGAAATAAGTTAAATTTGGAAGAATTGAAAAATCTTATAAAATACAGATATGCAGAAATAAGTATTTGTTATATTATTTTTATTTGTATTATAATAAGTGTAAATTTATTTTAAACAATTTTTTACTTATTGTTATATAATTTGTATTTGTATTATAATAAGTGTAGATTCCTTTTAAAGAATTATAGATCTATTTTATTTGTATTTGTATTATAACACGTGTAGATTTATGAGGTATCTATGAAAAATCAACTTTATTAAACTATAATTCTTTTTATCATTTAATTTCCAGTCATGTATTGATTCCTTCACATTCAATAATAAAAAAATTACACCTTATAAAATTTATTTACTTTAGGTGCATTCTAGGTTTAAGATGGATCTAATAGAAAATAGAGGAGACATATACACAAATATTTTTTTTATATTATTCACAATTACACACAACATTGCACATATATATAGTTGGAGTGAGATCCAACTAATTCCAAACATGGATATTGAGGTTGAGAGAATATCTCAACAATATCCAACAAACCCAAACCAATTCCAAACATAGCACACAACATTAATGGAAGCATTATCTCCAACAACCTCCCTTAATGCTTACATTGCAAAAATTCAATAACAAATTACAATATTAATCATTGTCTTTCTTTGTCTTCAATCTCACGGAGTACACTCTTTCTCCACCACATCTTCCAGCTTCCCACTTCATCCATTTAAAGTAAAAATGCTTCTGACCATCATTGAAGTATTTGTAAAATTGATACTTATTGACCTCCAGATGGACGATCTCGATACTGATTTATCCTATGGATACAATACCATGTGTG
This sequence comes from Picea mariana, assembly GCA_032191745.1. Classification (NCBI taxonomy): domain Eukaryota; kingdom Viridiplantae; phylum Streptophyta; class Pinopsida; order Pinales; family Pinaceae; genus Picea; species Picea mariana. The sequence goes on along the minus strand of JASDQU010306956.1, from coordinate 19,364 downwards.
AAATCCCGTCGAAGAGCAAATTTCGATAGTTATAAAGGAAAGTGATCTGACTATTGGATATTTTCATTAGTCAATCATACAATTGACCTTCTTCACAAACAAACTTACAAATATACATGGACAACTTGTAACTGATGATCTTGAAGCACCAAAGTACACCAAGAATCTCTAGATTTTAACATATTTGTAAACATATTCATGAACATGTTCTTACATGGCACCGAATTACATCAAGAACTACTAACCTAACCGATGCAGGAGCATCATCATCAAAGTGCACATGGAGGACAACTCAACACCCAGTGCGCATTTTGAAGAAATTTTGAATTTCAAAAGGAACATGTCATGAAATATTTTGAAAAGGTTGTAATCAATGAACATCCTTAATGTTTGGAGGTTGAGCCATCACAGGAGATCGATGGGGAATGTATTTTTTTTTAGTCTTGTAGATTGCAGTATAGATCTGGGGCTTTCGGTCTTATCTGTCTGTCTCAAATATTTATTGTAATAAAGCCTTAGTAATTGAAAGCTTTTAATTCGATAGGATAGTTCTAGAGTAGTTGGATGGAAAGGATCGAAGAGCCCCTCTTGTATAAAGCTTTGTATTGTTTCCCAGAAGAGGATGTTGAATTTATTATAGTAGTTGTTGTAGTTGTACATGTTGTAGAAGTTGTTGAAGCTTATTAGAGTGCATGAACACATGTATATTTCCAGTTGAATGAATATAATAGAGAAGCATCGTTCCAAATGACTCATGTTTCTATGGTTGTGTCTATCTGAATGAATGAATGGTAGACTTTATGTTTAAAGAAATTCTTTGTATTTAACTCATTCTTGTTTTTATGAATGAATTTACATGGTTGAATTTATGAATCTCTAAGATAGTAGATAAGTTTCAATTGTTTCTATTCACGAGCTTATGCAAGGAGTGTGTTGACGGAGTCTGTTTCAATTCAGAGGCTCAAAAGGGACAACTTGAACTTTTAATTTGCAAGAAGTGCACGTTGTCCGCAAGAAGTGCTTTGACAAAGTCTTTTGACTCAGAAGCTCAGGAGGAGTAGCTTTAATCTTCTTTTGAAAATAAGTGCAGAAGACCTCGTAAGGTGTACGCACGTGAAACACACTTAATTTCTTTTGTTCAGGAGAAGAAGTTCAGTTGAGAAGAATACTTGTTGGAAGTTGTGCACAAAAGTCAAAATTCGACTAAGTGTTTAAAAGGCACTCTGGGGAGTCATAGGTGTCGAAGAAGAACAAGCTCAGAAGATATAGCGGGAGATAATTCTCCGTTTTGGAGGAACCTTTTTAGATTCCCCAAGTTAACGTGCGAGATCCGTTCAGGAGGAAGCAGGATCATTCCAGACCATAGATCTTTGAGAGCAACACAGAAGTTAGTTGTGAAGCATTTTGGCACTTCGTGGTTCAGAGTGTTTTGAAGTATTGAGAAGCATGATCACCAAAGCAGTGAAGCCACAAAGTGAATCCTAGTTGTTGGTACTAGGAAGGGTACGTGGCAGGAGATCTAAGATTTCGCAAGAAAGAACCTTGGAAGAACTTATGTAGGGAAAAGGTTAATCTTTGCAAAGTTGTGAAGAGAGAAATAGATCTGGACCGACTAGATCTAGGAGAACACTAAACTTTATATAAAAAGGTTTTAAAATACTAATTTTTTCTCCATGCTTAGACATGATGTCAGTTTGTTCTATCATTTCTATTCCTATTCCCTTTCTTTCCTGTCTCTTCACTTGTTCAAGGGCCATCATCCTCAACTCAACCAAACTAAAAGGAGAGGCCACATTGGATTTTTATTTGGTGACACTTGATTCTATGCCTTCATTACCTTCCACCATTTTCCTTTTTGCCTAAGTAATTCACAACCAATGTGTGATCTGAACATTGTACAACAATGACAAACGCATTTCCATGCACTTGGCCCCAATGTGCTCAGATGTAACATCCCACTCTTATGCACACTGAGTGAACTTATTCTTTGACGACACTTGCTCGCAAGTGATCCAAATTGTTATACTTTGGGGCATTTGATTATGATTATGAGTAGTTATGAATTGATGACATGTTATTTTGCTGCATAACATAGATAGGTTCTATTGACTCGGTTTTCCTAAGTGTGCAGGATTTTGGACCTTGAGGATGTAGAGGCATTAATGGATCCCTTGGACTCTGGATCGAGTTAGGCAAGGGAATATTAGGGTTTTTTTGTTGTATATACAACATTTATGCATATGATTAGATGTTATGATTATGATATATTTCTGACATGATTCGATGATGATGCAGGCTGACAATAGCTTGCCGACCAGAATCACATGTGAAGTAGAGGGGTCATGCACGACGTTGAGGGAGAGGTGTGGACAACAACCCTGCCATAGCCTATTAACACTTCCGTCGTGGCACGAACTATAGGTTAACGACTACCTAGTTCGAGAATAGCCATAATATTATGAGGGCTGACTCTAACAATCTCTTACGATGATTCTAAGGGATGCGCAATAAGGAAGGGGCCTTATTCATTAGAGGCCCTTAATCTACCATGAGATCACTTGGCAGAGTATTGACTCCAGGGGTTTTGATGTCTACCAAGTCAGTCAAGGGGCGAGTGGCACCCTTGGAGCACAGAGTGCGTCCTGAAGGGCATGTAATGTAGAAGAAACAAAAAGAGGTGAGTGGCACCCTTGGAGCACGTAGTGCATCCTAAAGAGCACGTCATGCAGGAGAAACAGAAAGAGGCGAGTGGAACCCTTGGAACACCTATTGCATCCTGAAGGGCACGTCGCATTATTAATTAATAAATGAATAAACCTAGATGGCCTTAGGATGAATAACATGATAAGAAAAATTTCAAACAATTTCCCTAATAAAATATCACCCAACCTTGAAAATTAAAATCTACGTCTAGGTGAAACTTGCGGTAAAACAAAAATATGTATGCAAAAATAAAAATAAAAATAAATAAATAAAAATGATAATAATCATTAATCATGTGTTGAGAAGGGGGTAAGTAATTCTTTTAATTTATAAAAATCTTTTGGGGCATAAAATTTTAAAAAAGGGGAAATAATTGTTTTGTCACTTATGCTAATTAAAATTTATTAATTAAAAAGGAAGAAGGGAAAAAATTAATTTCTACACCTGCCAAATTGAGTTTTAAATAAAAAGGGAAAGAGGGAAATCTAAAAGAATTAAGAAACTAGGAAAAAGCAAGAAACATAAAAAGAAAGGGGAAACAAAAGGAAAAATCATAAAGTCTAACTTAGTAAGCTATATAGCATTTAAGAACTTTATAAATTAAACTCAACTAGTAAATTAGTAAGGGGGAAAGTCATTAAAACTTGTAAGAGAATATGGGGACACCTAGGAGCGATTCTAGGAATGATTTTAGGTGGGTGAGGGAAATAGGGGTAATTAATTAATTAAGGAAATTAATTTATTGTGCAATGAAGGGTATGGGTGACACATGTACACAGAGGATTATTATGAATTAAATTATTGAACAATAAATTAAAAGGGATTTTGGGAAAGTAATTCACATAGAAAATCTATATAAAGGAGGGAGGAAGAGGATGATGGATGTCTTCTGTCATGTGTAACGTTACACTGCAAAATTTTAGACTTGACTGACTTAGCTTGTGGGATTTGGGATACCTAGCTCAGTGAGGAGTGGTAGCTCGGCCTTGCGAGGCATGTTGGGAGCTAGTTGATTCTTTGGTTAGTGTGCGTGGCCCCTTTGCGGCTCGGGGGGCTAATGGGGAATAAGAGTACCCCTAGTGTTGGCTAGGAGGTATCGGTGAAGTCTCATCGGTCAACAAGTGGGAGCTGCATGGTGTGCATGGGACAACAACTCAAAGTGGGCGACTTGGGCTATGGTACGCTTCCTTTATTTCTGCATCATAGATTAGTAGTATACTTTACACTTTTACTTCTGTATTTAAATGGGTGAAGAAAATGATTGACCTAGCATTTTATTGATAACTTAATCTCCCCCATAGCCTTAATCCTGTTGTTGACTAATCACCTTGGCTTTCGATCCCTGATTGTAGTTACTGACCTATGGTTTTATTGATTTGTGATGATTTGTGGTTTTTTATTCTTCGCCTTCATCCCTAGCTCATCAGGCCAGGCCTGAGTAGTCAGCCAGGAGACAGATCTACGATCGTCACTTCAATGTTAATAAACCTATGGATCCACACACCCTACTTTTCTGTGCATGGATGATGAGCAGAGGATGTTTCTGCCCAGCCATCTAACCCTGTTGATTATTCTTGGTTGAGTAACTGTCTGGAACTATGGTGGTTTTTCTTCCCGCGGTGAACCACTTATGATCCTTGCGTTGATCCCTGCATTTAATACCCTCCCTGGTAATCATTCAAGGATGAGTTCTAATGCTTCTCCTAGCGATTTACTGTGCATTTTTCCTTATTTTTGGTCTTCTTTACTCTATGAGTCAACTCTGTGTTTTTTTTAAATGTTGCTGAAAAATTGAGCTCTGTGTTTTTATATAATGTTGGATGAATTTATTTCTGTGTTTTTACTTATTGTTAGAAACTCAAATCTGCATTGTGATCCCTCCCCACAAACTTAACTCTATGTTTGTTTGATGGCATTTTTCTCTGCGTGTTTTTTTTTTATATATACCTCTGCACTTGAATGGTTGATTATGATTTGAGTTGGCGTTATGTCCTCTTGTCTAATAGTCCCTTTTGGCTATCACCGCAATGTGTTTGTGGTTGACAGCTATGTATAACCACAATTTTAATGCTTTCCCAATTGTAAGTTGTAGTTGACAGTCAGATTGTATTTTTCTTGTTGTTTTTACCATTGCATATGTACTTCCTTCATTCGCTTATCCCATCTTTGAATTCGTTCTTGTTGGGCCACTTTTACCCATCTTTGGACTGCTAGAAAACCCGATTTTTTCACTGTGCATAAATTTTCTGCAAGTCTTGAAGTGAAGGCAATTTTGGCCTGTGATTTTATACACCTAGACATCGATTTTGCATTGCAATTTAACCCATTTTTGAAGGAAAAATTGGGCTTGGGGTTTTATACAACTAGCCAATGATTTTGCATTGCAATTTAACCTATTTTTGGGGGCAAATTTGGGCCTGCGACTCTATCCACCTGGCCAGCAATTTCCATTGCAATTTAAACTGTTTATGAAGGCGAAATTGGCCCTGAAGTTTTATTTGATCTATGATTGTCTTCTTTTTGAGAAACGTGAATCAGCGACCAATGATGGTACAATTGTATGGAAGCAATTTCTAATTTCTATATGACAGAGATTTGATGCCTAACAATGTTTTTGTGTAAAAATGGTGTACTGTCATATTTGGCCTTTATGATATAGATTCAATGATGTAATGTTTAGACTTGGATGAAGGCCTGTGATAGTCTATTTCCATATGCTCTGGTGTAGCCATAATTGTCCTTGGGTGATAGTATAGAAATAAAAATGCATATTTTATTAAAATAATTTGAGTCCTTCTTTTTTACTTGGAAAAGGTTGTCGATAGTTTCACTAATAACAAATTAGTTGATTAGAATAGCCTTTAAACCTCTATGATTTTGGCCTTTAATATCCGCAATTAATCTCGCCCATTTATCATTTTAATCTATGTGATTTCACTTGTTACCTGGAGAGGTTACCCTCTTGGGAATGCATTTGCATTAAACCATCCCTCGGTTGAATGCATTGTAATTTATTCTATTCCTGAGTTTAATAGTAATTAGCTCACACCTGCGTTAACATATTGAAGGTGAAACATTATAATGACAACCACCTTTTATTTGGCTAGAAGATATTATTCTCAAACCACAAGTTTAGTCAATGGCAGTCGTTACAACCTTAATACTGATATTATGGCTAGCTGGCTTTTTGGAAGATAATTCGTTAATAGCACTTTAATCATAAGCATTATGCATGTAAAAGAGAATATTTCTTTTTATTTATATTGGCATTGCCAAGAATAGATTTTATTAATGGTAGATTGAATTGTAATCATTGTCTAATTCATCATTTAGACTTGCGAATTAGATTGCACTTAAGTTTTCTTTAGCCTTGCACATTATTGACTAGTAGTCATTAGACTTGCTAATTTAGATATATGATTAAGTTAATTCGATATATAGTTGTTGATTAATTTGGTAAATTCAACTCTCTAAATTAGATTTGTGTATCATGTTAAGTTAGGTTTCTAAATCACTCATTAATTGTATTTTAGACTGGTTAAATTAGATCTATATTTAACACTAATTTAGATCGTAAGTATTGACCAGTTTAAACTTGATAAAAGGGTTGGGTTGTTGACGAAGTCGTGTATTGGATCATGTCTTCCCTTTTTGTCTTCCTCTGGTGTCTTGTCGACCTATTGTTGGGGTATGGGGATGGTTTTCTTTTCGGTATTCGGCTCTTAACACGTTGGATTTATCTAGAGTCCTCGGTCCAGATAGGATGTGTCGTGCCAAGGTTATTGATGTGTCTATCACCTGGGGATGGCATGATTCCTAATGAGGGGATCATGGCACTCCCTATTGGATAGTGGAGAATGAGAACTTGGCCAGATTCGATGTGTTATGTCTGAGTGTTGTCGAGCGTTGTAAGTTGCTTTTAGCACATGGGTTGAAGGCCTTCATGCATTTGGTTCACGTGCCTTGAGGTTCTAGTGTTGTTCGTCAAGGTCGTTGTGTCGAGAGGGGGAAGTTGTACCTTATCTTGTAGGAATGTCTTGTTTGCATCGGGTAGGTAGTCGTTCCTCCTTGTTGTCCTACGCATGTTTCGCCCAGTTGACCCTCTGCCAGAGAGTGGAGTCATAGTTGCTTGTTTCCTGGACTGCATGCTTGTGTTTGTCGTCAGTGGAGTGGTTAAATTGTTGTCTTCGTCACCTTCTTTCCTAAAAAAAATAAAAAAATGCACTGTTTCTTTGCTTGTAGTTGTAATGATGGGGACATTACACATGGTATCAAAGCGGGTTCAACCCACTCCTTGGGATCACTACAGGTTTTGTTGATATGATTTTTTATTATAATGTTGGTAATTAAGCTGATTAATATTCATGTAGGTAAACATGGTTAGAGGACGTTGTGGAGGCATACAATGGGGTTCTAAGGAGGAGACGCGATGCCTCTAGTAGCATCTAGGGATGAGGGGTCTAACCCCCAAGGAGGTGAACAGGTTGTTGGCTAGGAGGAGATAGTGGTGGGTGATTTGGTTGGGATGATGAGGTATTTTCAGTAGATGTCTGAGCAATTGATCAGTTGTTTGGACAGAGATGACGCCAGGGCACTGGAACCCCCTGAGGGTCCACTGTGTGCTCCGGTTGGTACTGGTAGCATTCACTATGAACTCGAGAAGGTCAAATTTCCTAAGTTCTTTGGTGGCCCAAAAGGCGCAACCACTGAGGCATGGTTGGAGAATATGGAGATATGCTTTGCACTTTGCGACTATACCTCCAACATGAAGGTCTACATGGAAGTATTTCAACTAAAGGGGAGCGCTCTTCTATGGTGGAAGATGCTCTTGCCGCAGTTAAACATGGCCGTCAAAGGTGTGTCATGGAACTGTTTGAGGAACGGTTCTGAGAGAGGTAACTATCAGAGGAATTCATTGAATGTCATCTCAACGAGTTCAATTCCTTACAATAGGGTGGTTGTATGATGCCCGAGTACGAGGCCCATTTTATGGAGTTTCTTTGGTATGCATTTCATCTTAATACTGAGAAACTTAAGGTCAACAAGTTCGTATTAGGCCTTAATGTCATCATACGTGAAAAGGTTAGGATTCTAATGCCTCAAAACTTTCATGATGTCACTGAGAAGGCCCTCATAGTAGAGGAGGAGCTTATCAATAGGGGTAAGAGAAGGACTCTAGCAAGACCAGCAGGGTAGGTGTCATCTAGTGCACAACAACATCAGACACCGTCCAGACATACGACAGGATATCATGGCTTCCAGAGGGGATCCACTTGCACCTCACCTTGACGACTGGCGCCTCAGTAGCGGGCACTTTATCGGGGACCACACCATCAACATCAACACCGACCACAGCAACAATAGTTTAGGCATGTACAATAGAACAGACTAGGATTCCAAAATGGTGGGTCGTCATCTTCTACTTTAGGTACTAGGAGTACGGGACCGAAGAAGTGGTGTTATATGCGTGGAGATCCACACTACCAGTGCGACTGCCCAGTGGAGGGGACTAGAGCATCTGGATCAGCCGGACCCACTACCGTGGGAGATTTGGGCAAGGCCGATCGAATTCATGCAGTCATTAATAACCACTAGTAAGAGCACCAGTCGAATGTGATGAAGACGTCAGGTACCATCGCTGACCATACCCTTAGTATTTTGATAGATCTCGGTGCTACCAAGAGTTTCATTTTTGGTGCAGTGCTAAAAAGGATTAAGGTTAAGGAAGTCAAACAGGACGAGTTTAGCTTCAAATAGATGGCTTCGAGAGCCAAAAAAAAGGTTGGAGGAAATGTTACAGGTTGTGCCATTAACCTGGGAGAGTTTGTCACCAGGGCCAACCTGTATGTCACGATATTAGGATCTTATGATGTAGTGATCAGTATGGACTAGTTGGAATCGCATGAGGTGATACTCAACTATAAGACGAAAAAGTTGAGCTTGGTCGATGATGTGGGACAACGACGCATGATTTTAGGATGGAACCAGTGATTTTCCCTGAGGTTCGTCTCTTCCTTCCATCTATAGAAGAGCATGCGCAAGGGATGTAAGATTATATGATCCTTGCGTTAAACGAGAAGGTAGTAGCGAAAGGGCTAGAGCACCTTCGGGTGGTGACAGAGTTTGGAGATGTCTTTCTAGAGGAGTTACCTAGGAAGTTGTCGGAGAGGGAATTGGAGTTTACTATAGAACTAAAAACAGGGACTGAACCGATAGCTAGAATGCCTTATTGGATATCAACCCCAGAGTTACAGGAGTTGAGAATGCAACTGAAGGAAATACTGGACCTAGGACTTATACGTCCAAGTGTGTTGTCGTGGGGTGCACCTGTTATTTTCATACGAAAGAAGGATGGGTTGTGGAGGCTCTGCATTGACTGTCGTCATTTGAACAAGGAAACAATCAAGAATCAGTATTTGTTGTTGAGGATTGATGATCTGTTCGATCAGATGAAGGGTGCGACGGTGTTCTCAAAGATCGATTTTCCATCATGATATCACCAGTTACGGATTAAGAAGGATGACATCCCTAAGACATCCTTTAAGATGAGGTTTGGGCATTACGAGTTTACTATTTTACCATTTGGACTGACAAACGTCCCAGGGGTATTTATGAGTTTGATGAACGGGGTGTTTCGCAAGTACTTGGACAAGTTCGTCTAGGTATTCACTAATGATATTTTGATTTACTCTCGGATGATGGAGGAGCATGAAGAGCAGTTGCGCTTGGCATGATAGTGTCTGAGAGAGCACAAATTATATGGGAAGTTGTCCAAATGCTCATTTTATCAATCGAGGATTCACTACTTAGGGCATGTCATCTCTGGCGAAGGTATCGCCATGGATCCAGCAAAGGTCGAGGCTATTATGGAATGGCATGCGTCGATGAATGTCCCTGAAGTGCATAGCTTCATGGGTTTGGCAGGATACTATCAACGGATCGTTGAGGGATTTTCGAACATAGCAAATCTGATCATGGAATTGTAGAAGAAGAACAAGAAGTTTGGTTGGACCGAGAAATGCACAGAAGCATTTGGGAGGCTCAATAAGCTGTTGACAACAAAACCAATACTAAAGGTCTCTGACATGGACGCAGAGTTCTTGGTATGCACTAACGCATCCAATAAAGGCTTAGGCGGAGTCTTGATGCAAGATGGACGAGTGATCACTTACATCTTGAGAAAAATGAGAAGGCATGAGGAGAACTATGAGACGCACGATTTGGAGTTGTGAGCCATCGTATATGCCTTCGAGGTTTGGAGACACTACCTTGTTGGATGAAAATTTGAACTAAAGATAGACCACTGTGGACTACAACACATCTTTACGCAAAGTGACCTGAACATGCAACAATGACATTGGTCAGAATTGCTTAGCGAGTATGACTTTGAGATTACTTACATAAAAGGATCATTGAACTGAGTGGAAGATGCATTAAGTTGGAGACCACTCCTCTTTTTGGTGTTGCCTCTTCAAGCGAATCTACGTGAAAAGATTCTAACTTTACAGCGTGACGATGACTGGTACATAATGATGATACCAAGATTTGGAGGATTTACGTTTGACGACGATGGATTATTGAGGTTTAAAAATTGGATTTACGTACCACTGAACGACAAGTTGAAGATCTTGATCCTAAACGAGGCTCGTAGAGAAGTATACATGGCTCACCTTGGAGTCACGAAGATGAGGGCGGACCTTAAACCCTTATTCTTCTGGAAAGGAATGAAGGGAGACATAATAAACTATGTGTCCTGATGTCTTGAATGTCAGCACGTAAAGGCTGAACATATACATCCAACAGGTTTACTACAGCCACACTCTATTCCGGAATCAAAATTAGAGGTTATTTTGATGGATTTTATGTTTGGGTTGTCACTGATGACAAGGAGACATGACTCGATTTTCATAGTTGTCTACACTCTCACAAAGAGTGCTCATTTTATTCATGTGTGTACAATGTATCAAGCACCTGACATAGCTATAGTTTTCATTAGTGAGATTGTGAGACTACATGGTGTGCCTAAGAGGATTATCTCTGATTAGGGATCAATGTTTAGTCGACGTTTTTGGACTAGTTTCCAAGAGGCCTGGGGAACCCAACTTAACTTCAGTACTGTGTATCACCCGAAGATTGACAGGCAGACCAAACAAATGAAACAAACCTTGGAGGGAATCTTGTGCATGTACGTGATGGACCAACAAAAGCATTGGGAAGAATTCTTTCCACTAGTGAAATTCACTTATAACAATAGTTACCAAAGCACCATTAAGATGATGTCTTCCAAGTTTCTTTATGGGTGACCATGTCGGACACCTTTGAGTTGGGATCGGCTTGAGGATAGGGTCCTGGTGGGACCAAAAGCGATTCAAGAAATGGAAGAGAAAATGCAAACAATAAGGCAAAGTATTAAAGAAGAACATGATCGACAGAAGAGTTATGCCGATGCGCACCATGTTGATCGTAGTTACGAGGTTGGCGATCGAGTCATCTTGTGGGTTAAACCGCATAAGATTTCAATCAAGTTTGGAAAGGGAGATAAACTATCTCCTAGGTTCATGGGACCTTTCGATATTGTGGAGAGGAAGGGGCCCATGGCCTATCAACTATCCTTGCCTGATTCTTTGACGCGTATGCACGATGATTTTCACATATTTGTTTTGAGACATTGTAT
>JASDQU010306955.1:122439-132897 GCA_032191745.1 Picea mariana | reverse complement strand
GGGGGGGGGTCTGAAATCATATGGTGATGACATGTGGGAGATGTCATTTCACTTTCCGGATCCCCCTTGATTGAGTGACATAAGGGGGGAGCTCCGAAATATGAGAAAGGAATGTGTTTTGAACTTATTGTCTAAATTTTAGTTTTATTTATATTTGTTTTATTGTTTCATATTATTTTGTTTTATTATTTGTGTGTTTTATTTATCATATGCATTTTTTATTTGTTTTAATTTTTTAAAATTGTTTTATTTTAATTCATGTTTAATTTTGTTTAATATTGTTTTGTTTAATTTTTAATTAATGTTTAATTTTGTTTAATATATTATTACACTAACATAATTTCTAACCTAAACACACTAACCTAATTAAATTAACTTTATTAAGATAATTAATATTAACAATACCACTAACCATTTATTATTAGCCTATTGTTTTTTAGCTTAAGCTTGTTTATTCATGGAGGGACAAAATTGGTGGAGGGGTGAAGAAATGGAGGGTGAGGGGATTAGAGGTGCGACAGTATATAGGCTAGCAAGGATAAGTGGATGATGCATAAGGAAGAAGGGTTAAGGATGATGCAAAATGGAGGGGGAAGAGAGGCGAGTCAACAAGTGAGGATCTTCATCATGAGACCAACAAATGATATCCGAGTCATCAGATTTCCTATAATTATAGAATCGTAACAGTAGGAACTCCAAACCAACAGATGAAATTAAAAAAAATACAAGTACTAAATTCCAGCTAAACACCAATGCAAAGTCCCAAGCCGAGGTAAAAAACATCAAGGAATAATCCCAACACTTTGAGAAAAATCGAAGGAACACCAACAAGATTAGAGGATAAATTCTTACTCGAGAATCAAGATGAACCAAAGTTGACCACTACCAAAAACTATCGCTGGACAGGTCAACTTCATTTGTGCTGGATTATCTTTCCTATTCCTTGCATTAATCTATTGGTTTCATCAAATTGTCAACTGAGCTTAGTGACTAGCATTGTGAGGTTTGCATAGAGGTGATGTGCTCTACATCCCTCCTCCCTTTTGTTATAGTATGACATCTTGGGTACATTTAAAAGTGTTAAATGATGGTTGTGATGTGTCATCATGCCTAAATAAACTTGGATGAAAAATTAGGGGATATCTTGGAAAGAAATGCCCCCATTTTTCTTCAAGATTTCTTAACCTAATTTTGAGGCCTCATTTGCAAGGATTTTTTCTTGCTAATTGAAATCCCTTAGAACTTGAAAAAAAGTGACCTCCTTGTACCAAAGTGTATCCATTTTTATTCTCACAATGTGGAAAGAAATCTTGTTATCATATGGGGTTTTCTTGTTGTTCATAATAATGATAATTATGCTCAATTCACTAATAATGATCAAGCTCTTCACTCTAACTGCATTTATAGAGAGCAATCCTTGGAGGAGAGAATACACCTTAGCCTGATTGTTTGTGATTATCCATAAATCCCATTCGTAAGTCAAATATTGTTTCCCATGGGATCAAGAATGATCCCCCCAGGACTTGCCATCCCCATTTCAACCAATGTTAGATAACCTTGAGTGATGCAATTTTCTCAACAATCTTTTTATATATCGAGGAAGCATGTTAGTTCATATATTTATCAAATGATATATTAATCCATGTGTAATCATATATGGATTATGATTATTTGACATTCCATATTTAGTCTAATGACTTTAGTTGAATCTCTTCACAATGTGTGCCTCTTCCATGTATGCAATATTATTATTTATGGATTGATATTAAATGGGAAAACAAGCTAGACTTCCTCAGACCATAACTTTCAACTTGAAGCTCATTTTTGAGGAAACAAATAGTCACTAAAAATTTCTTGAATAGGAGAAGACATATACCCAGCCTTGATTTTGAACTAGTTACTAAAAGTTTCTCAAAAAATAATAAAGAAATTTTGCAGTAGTGAAAACAAAGCAATGAGTGGAAATTACAGCTTGTGAATGTTGTAATTTTTCTATCAAAACTTAGAGTGAGGCATGAGTATAGTTGTTGGAGAGATATTTTGGAGAGGAATGCGTCTAAGGAATCATATTTTGACTTAGTGAATTGTGTTATTCATAAATTGATATGAAGAATAACCTGTATTCTAATTAATGATTTTTTTTTATAAGTATGCATGTTCTAAAAATTATTATTACATGCACATTTCTTATAGAATTAGAGGTATAGGAAAATAATTTTGGTTCTCATATGAGGAATGGAGTTATGTAACATGCCCAGGGATATTATAGACATGAGGAGGATTTTAGAGGTTGGCATGTTAACATGGGAAATACTAAGACATAGTCAAATGGAAGAGGAGGCGGGAAAGAGCATATAACTATGAGAAGTCTGCAGAAAGAAGTGAAGAGATATAGGGCGAATAATGAAATTATTATGAAGGCTAAGGAAGAGATACTTCATAGTTTGAATATTCTATAGAGGCAAGCCAATAAAGACTATGGAAAAAATAAAGTATCTAATGCTAGACAAGTTACCACATCCACATCACATAGTAGAAAGGGTGATCATGGGAATGACAGACTATCAAGGATTATGAGAAAGAGCCATCATTCCCCAGAGAAATATATTAGGAGATATCATGGAGGTTTGAGGCTAGGGATAATACCAAGTGTGTCTCCTATCAAGAGGCAGAGAATAATGCCTAAGAAAAACATCTTGCAAGGTGAAATCAGGAAAATCAAGCCACCAAATTTCAATGGTGAGAATAGGAAAGGAGAAGAGGTCGAGGTATAGCTATTGGAAATGAAGAAATATTTCTATATGCACTATTACCCCTCAAGGGTAGAAGCTAGAATTGTAACCTACTACTTTAAAGGAAAGGAAACCATGTGATGGGATTAGCTTAAGCAAGCCAAGCACCTTGATGAGAAGAAGGTTTCATGGAAGCAGTTCAAAGGATATTTCCAAGAGAAATATTTTTCTAATAATATGAAAGGACGATGAACAATTTCTTTGAAATCAAGTTGGGAAGCATGAAAATGGATGAATATGAGAAGAGATTATTTGAATTTATGAAGTATGTGTACTTCATAAASTATTGGAAGGTAAAAATCCAAAGGTTTTCGAKTGGGTTACCCTCCTTATAGAGTGACAATATATGATATGATAACCCCATGACTTTGGAGGAGGCCATAAGGAGAGAAAATAATGTTTATCAATAGAGCGGAGGAAGGCTAATTTTCCAAAAGTATTGGAATGACAAGATGAAGGGTAAGAAAGATCAAAAGAAAAACATTTTTAAGACAAAATTTTTCAAGAACAACTCCCAAGTAAATAAAAAAGGACGATCAACCAAAAATGAGTTGAGTATTTCATATTCATTTGGAAAAATTCCAAGGAAATAGCCATTACAATTTTGGGGATGTGAGGGAGATCACTTATATAAGGACTTCCCTAATAGAGGAGAAATAATGAAGACTATCCAGAACATTCAAGAGGCTGAAACAATGGAATACATGGGAGGAAACATGACAAGTATTTGTGTATCCTTGGACAACAAGAAAGAATAATATCAATCCCCCATGATTGAAGTGGAAGGTAAGATTGATAACTAGCCCATAGAAATTTTAATTGATTTTGGAGCTAGCCATAGTTACATAAAATCTAACTGTTGAAATATTTCACTTGCAAAGGATTAAGCATAAGAAATATTGGTTACTTTAGTTAGCCACAGGGTCTAAGAGGAAAATTATTGATCTAGTAAAAGATTGTCCAATAGACATGAATGGACTCAACACAAAGGTATATGTGAAAATCATTCCATTTGGTTCATATGATTGTATAATTGGCATGGATTCATTGGAAAAACACCATGTTTTCTTAGATTGTTACAACAAAATGATCACATTTCTTGATGAACAAGGGCAGTAAGACAAGGTTCAAGGCATCCCAAGAGATATAGCCATTAGATAAATTTTAGCTATGTAGCTGAAAAATATTTTCATGAAGGGATGTCAGGTTTTTGTATCCCATATAGAAGAGGAAGCCAACGATAAAGTGGTAAGCATTGAATAACATATAGTCTTGAAGTATTCTGAAGATGTTTTGGGGGAAGTTATAGGTTTTCCACTAAAGAGAGACATTGATTTATTTATTGATTTTGTGCCAAGATATTCCCTAGCATCCAATACATCTTACAAAACGGGAACTCCAAAATCGAAGGAGTTGTAGATGAAACTTGAATTATTTTTAGGGAAGGAGTATATATGTCCAAGTGTGTCACCTTGTGATGCCTCAATTCTCTTTGTGAAGAAGAAGGATGGAACCTTAAGGCTATGCATTGATTTCATACAGTTGAATAAGGTCACCAGAGAGAACAAATATCCCTTTCCAAGGACTGACGATTTATTTGATCAGTTGAAAGGTGCAAGAATATTTTCCATGATTGACTTGAGAATATGTTATCGTCAAGTGAGGATAAAGGAATAATATATCAACAAGACAAAATTCATAACAATATACAAGAATTATGAATATACTGTAGTGTGATTTGGGTTATCAAATGCCCCAACTATTTTCATGTTCCTGATGAATGGAGTGTTCAAGGAATACCTGGAAAACTTTGTAATTGTTTTCTTGGATGATATACTCATTTAGTCAAAGAAAGAGGAGAAACATGGGAAACATTTAAGAATGTTTCTGCAAGTTTTAAGAGAGCATAAATTGTATGCCAAACTAAGTATGTGCATCTTTTATCAAAAGAGGATTCACTACTTGGGGAACATTATTTTTGCATATAGGATAACACTTGACCTCCAGAACATAGAGGCCATTAGAGGATGGACAACACCAAGAAATGTGAAATAGGTTAGATAATTACTCAAGAAATGTGAAATAGGTTAGATCATTATTACTAAAGATTCATAAAAGGATTTTCAAAGATTGCAAGCCCAATCATGTCTTTGCAAAAGAAGGGAGTGAGTTTTGAATGGACTTCTCATTGTGAAGAAAGTTTTTAGTAGTTGAAAGACATATTGAGAAGTGCGCCCATATTGAAGATTGTAGATCCATATGAATATTTTTTTGTGTGCACTGATGAATGCAAGGAAGGGCTTGGTGGATTCCTCACACAAAAGGATCATAAAATAAAATAAAATAGAAAAATAAAATAGCATGAGCAGAATTATGCCACCCATGATCTAGAATTAGAAGCCATTATTCATGCGATGGAAATGTGGATGCATTACTAATGGACATTTCAATTACTTTCTATTTAAATTGGTAAGCAAATGAAGGGCATTACATTGAATTATCAATATGTGGATCATGTGGAACTTGTGAACTGTCGTGCAAAATCTATGCAAGAAGAGTGTTGTTTTGAATATGGCAGTGTAGCACTTTAATGTCACAATTCAAAGATTTAATATACTTAATTAAGTAACCAAGATATGTTGTGGCCTAAGTTTCTATTACGGAAATTAAAGTGCACTTAGAGGAATTAAAATCACACTTGCAGAAATTGAAATCACACTTGCAAGAATTGAAATCACACTTGCAAGAATTGAAATCACACTTGTTGAAATGGAAATCACACTTGCAAGAATTGAAATCACACTTACAAGAATTAAAATCACATTTGTCGAATTAAAAATTATTYTATGATCTATTGGTGACTCACTTGAGTATAATGAAGGTATTGTGTGTTGCAATAATTAAGGGGTTGTTCATTCAATATTAATCTAATCACATCRATCCARAGTTGCAAAGAATAAGCTAGATAGGATCAGAAAATAAACAAAATAAGTGWAGTTGCAAGTGGAGTTGTAGYAATGTGAGTTRCAACAACGAAGYTGAAGCACAAAAATAATCTCACTCTTGAGTTGCAGTGGTRAGAATTGTAGCAATGAAACTCTATGTATTAGAAACTTGTAATGATGCAAGTAACAACAAAGAAAACTGTAGGATTGCTCATAATCGTAACTCACGAAAATATGAATTATAAAACTTAGAAAATCAAACCATACATGAATTGAAACACTATCCTATGTGTCCTAGAATCATAGTGAGTTGATCATGAAATCGAATATATTAATCAACTATTCTAGAATAAAAGAAAAATTAGGAAAAGGATGCATACTATGATTAATACTAAGAATCCAGAATTCCAACAATTTAAGAAGAAACAAAATAAAATGATCAGATAAAAAATGTTAATTTCTAACCTTAATATTATAGATAATACCTTAATAAGGAGGGGGGCATACCCCCTTAGGTGAGGTACTGAGTCTCTAAACAAGAATCATACAATCACCAACACATCAACGCATGAATGAAATCATGGATAGAAATTTATACTACTGAACTTCTGAAAGGTAAAATAACGAAATGTGATTACTCGATTTCCTCCCCCTCAGCTCTCGGGAAGCTAGGGTTTTTATATAATATGACTATCATCTAAAATTATACAAGGGGATGGATGGAAAGTTGTGAGGATCCAAATTTTCATCGGGTTACAAAGTTTTCCCAATATTTATAAATGAATTAGCTCATGCTAACTTCATAGACAATTGTTTTCTTTCTTTTGGTTTCCTACCTTTCTTCCATCGATTTCCTCTATTGGAGATTGCTTCCCATCCGTGAGCTAAAAAATTTGATTGTTGTGTTGGATTCGTAGTGATCAGTAAACTCAGAATCATGGCAAAAAATATTATTCCTTTGAATTGTAGTCATTCTCCGAAGTCATAGAAGCAGATAACGTGATCAAGGTTGGCAGTTGTCTTGGTGTTGTAGCAATGACAGATGTATCGAAGTTGTAGCAGTGTGAACATACCTAGAGTCATGGTAGTTGAAGGTACTTTTGGAATTGCAGCAGGACAATATTGCAATAGTTGGTGTATTATTCCGACGTAGCAATATCAGTACATGAAAGCAATGAGTTCCTTTAATAATAATGCAAAAGTAATGTAAAAATGGCATATTGGTAAGGATTCATACCTTGGTGATAAGTAAAGTGATCTCAATAAAGTAAGTATAAAAAAGGGAATGATTAACAAAAAATGGTAAGAAAAAAGGTATAGACGGGGCATTTTAGGCACCCGTCATCTCCCCCAACCCAAAATTATTGCATGTCATAATGAAACCATTATCACTCATTGTTAGAGAAGTTAGGGTGACCATGGGGGTCACTGATAATACATGTTAACTTCTCAACTTCCTCTTTCTCTTCATTGATATGTTGTTCAACAAGAACTCCAATTTATTTTTTTATCTATCTCTAAACAACTATTTCTTTTGTTTCCTTGGGCTCACCCTTTAGTTCTGAGGCAGCAAAGGGTTCCCTTGAAACAAGAGGAATTGGTGCAGGGTAAATTTATTTCTTAGGCTCCAAGTGTTTCTCAATGTCTGCTTTAAGCATGTTCAAATTAAACCTAAGCTTCCAATTTTTCATTTTTAATGCTATGTTTTTTGTTACCAAAGATGCATAAATTGGTAGAGAGTGAGGGATTTTGACCCATGTAGGAGTAATATAAGTAGAAGGTTGTGGTTGTGACTACTGCATGCCTTGATCTGGTGTTTAATTTGAGCCATATTTTGCTTGTTGTTCTTCATTGTGTTAATTGTGTGAATGGGTGGACCATTCCCCTGGAGAGCCTCCCTCTAGTTCTTTTGTGTTAGAAGGGGCCTTAGGTTGTAGTTCTTTCTCCTTATCATCATTTGATGTTTTAATATTGCCTCTTCTTGTTTCAACAATAGGCATTGTTTCTTTTTTGCCTTCCTTAATTTTTCCACCCATTGTATCAATGAGAGCCCCCAATTTATCTATACATGTTGAATCATCTTAGTGCTCTTCCTTATGCATTGGAGAGTGTGATGAGTCCTCTACTTCTGTTGGGGTTTTTCTTTGAGAATGACCTCCCATTGGTTCTTGTGGGATAGTATGAGTTTCGACCTATAGCTCATCCTTATCTATGTAAGCGACGAGGAAAGCATTGAGGCCTTCTCCAAGAGGACCCTGGTCTAGTTCTTGTGTGTCAACCAGGGCCTCTTCAGTTTTGAGTTCAATATCCTTCTCTAGTTCTTGTGTAACATGGGAAGTTTTTGGTTCTCCGTGCTCCTCCTTGACCCATTCCATGTGATCGACAATCCTTCTTTTCTTGTGCTAAGTTGCAACCTCATTATTTATTTTCCATTTCTTTGGCATCAGTGGTTTCCTTCTTTTGAACCCTCACAATTGTTTTTTTGTTGGGTTGTTGGTCGTTATCTCTAAATCGTTGTTATGGTCAGCTTCTTGCGGTGTTGCAGCATTGCAATATTTTTCCCTTCCTTTTATTTTGGATTTTCTTTGTGGAATTGTAGCAGCCAGTTCTATTATGTCTGTGGGATCATTCTTTGGTGGGGTTGTAGCCACAATTTCATCTGGTCCTAGGAATGTGGGTATTGTCAGTTAGGCCCCTTGAAGTGAAACAACCTCATTCTCATTAAGGAGAATGGGTGGTTGGACAATACTATTCCACATGYGACCATCCTTGYTGAGTGCATGCTCCATCAATAATTTGATAAGGGCATGGTGTGACACAGCCTCCCAGGGTTCTTCACCCTATGGACAAGTGCCTCCACTATCTAAAGTTTCCTAAATAAGAAATATGGCATATTGATCAACCGATTGTGTTGTAGRTGGTCTAATAGATGAATGTGTTGAATATAGATGGTGTCGAAGTGAMTTTCACAAGTGAAGTATTGTTGGTGAAAYACAGTGAGGTCTTCCCATGGATGAGGTAGATATCACCATTTGAAACATGTCCCTTTCTTAACTAATGCTTCCCCGACCTCGATAAATTGTCATAGACTTATGGCTGTGAAGTTCTTCAGTTATACCATCTCTCACCCATGCAAGGAATCCCTGTGACTTCTTCTATTGTTTCTTCTCTGGCCTCTACATGTGTTATCAATATTGTGGAGTGACCAAATCTAATATTCAAGGTGAATTCTAGACAACATTATCATCGTATCCCCATAATAATAACACATACTCCATCCATCCATCCTTCTTAAGGATTTGTCCGATATTATCATAAACTTCTTGTAGCATAGGTTTAGTTGGTTCTATACGTATTAGTGAGCCTCCCATGGATCCTTTAATTTTCTATCTCCAAGTGTTCTAGTTTGTAGGGCTATGTGAATTTTTGGGTGGTGAGCTCGGATTTGTGGCAATAAGGGTGGTGGGTGTAAAATCATAATTATGGCATATTCAGATAGGAATGCATACCTTTTCATGTCTTACCTTAAGTGGTTGTGTTATGATGTTTTTATCATTTCGGTCATGGAGGATGGGAATTGTATCAACAAGATTTGTAGTAGAAGGAATTGCAACAACATTAGTTGCAACAACAGAGGTTGGAAGCAATGTTGTTCTCCTCCGTGTATCCCGAAAAGAATAAAATTATTAGAGAGAAAAAAATATTTATTAAAATTTATTGAGAAGGATCCTGCCATAACCATCATAAAATATGCAAAGTTCCCTTCTTGATTTCTTTTATTGGGATGCGCCACCTAGGTTGGTTTTCACAAAAACAAAAAAATTGGATGTTCCATCTAGGCTAGTTTTTACACCCTTTTATTTTTTGAAAGCAGGAACAAAAAAAAAAACTATCTTGCGGGAACAATATATAGGTCACTGTCAGGCTATCCATTTGTAATTTTCTTCAAAAATGATTCCTTTGATAAGGGTCGCTGGTATAAGATAATTATTTTTCCATTAGCCATTAGAGGAATCTTGTATTTATCTATGGTGTAGAGTTTAATGGCCCCATTATCATAGACTGTGTCAATATTGTATGGACCAAGCCATTTTGTGAAAAATTTACCTATGAATCCCTTGCATTCGTAATCGAATAATAATTCCCAGTCTCTAACCTTAAGATTCTTTTTCTTGATAAACATATCATTCTGTTTTTCCCTTTGATGTCATATCATTGTGGATTGATATGGGGCATCCTATCATAGTTCATCCAACTCATTGATTTGAAGCAACCTTTGTTTCTGAGCCTCTGGTAGTTCCAACACAAGTTGTACTACTGTCCTTAGTGTCTGAATATTTGTTTCAATGGGTAGTATCACTCTATTTCCATAGACTAAATCATTAGGTGTTCAAGTTGTAGTAGTCCTCCAGGTGGTTCTGTAGGCCCATAAGGCTTCGGGGAGTCTATGCCAAATAAATGTTCTTTCTGAACCAATTAATGAGTGTGAAAGGAATAAGGTCACTCGACGATCTTTTCATATTTAGGGAGTCTGAAAAGATAGTAACTATGGACTTTGAGGGGGTTCCTTTTTCATAAGTAATCTCCAAGGCCCGAAAAAGAGATAAACCAAAACCCATGAGAATGTCCCTTCGTCGAAAATTTAGTCCCTCATGCCCGAAAAAGGGTTAAACTTACACCTAATAATACTCTCCCAGCGAACCAAAGCTCCTAGGGCATAC
>JASDQU010306955.1:95014-105358 GCA_032191745.1 Picea mariana | reverse complement strand
ATAAGAAGAGGTAGGCAAGAGAGTTTCAAGATAGTCTTAGATTTATTTTCCAATGGAAATTTGATGGAGTTCATTAACCTTAGCTTAACCACACATACTTCATGTCATATTTGTCTACAAGTAATGTCATACATCAGGACAATTTTAAATTTATTATTTATTTTTGTCATATTACCATCCTCGCTAGGTAGAATGCCCCACTGCCAGCAAGCCTATTCAATACTTCGATGGGTTTACCTAGTCATACCATAGGCCGGTACTCACTACCAGCAAGCCTATTCAATACTCCGACGGGTTTACCTAGTCATACCACAGGCCGGTACCCATTGCCAGTAGACTTGTTCAGTATCTCGATGAGTTAGCCTCTTAAACCCTCAGAGACTGGCCCTCCATCCCTTAAGATTTTAGTATAAGATTGCTTATGCAAGAAGATGTGGGAACAACTCTAAAAACAACTTTTTCTTTCTCTTTTTTTTTCAATTGGGATGGTATTTATGTTAGAGGATGACTTTCCTCTATATTGCTTAGTGATTGTCCCGATGTAAGGGGTACTTAAGCGGACGTGGCCTATCTAAAGATATGATATAATCAAGCTATTTAGTGTGTAGTGGATGGTACCATTGAGAAAGAATAGAAAGGTATCTCTATGCTCAACTTACTTTCCTCCATTGTAGTTATTGTGATGTTTCCATGACTAACCGCTAATTAGACCTCCTTGTTACTCTTTGATAAAGAGACTTGACTCACTTACTCAGGTTTCTTGGAAAAACTGTACGAGAGACCTCTAGGATTGATAGTTATGGTATCACATCCTTATACAGTGGTGAAGAGTTTCAAGAGAAACTTCTTTAGAATGCCTAAAAATGATATTGTTTGGAAAAATATGGCTAATTACAGTAAGTCAATATTCATTTGATGCTTTAACAGACACAAAATTCAAGTATAACAATGTTTTGAAGAAACATCCTTGAAACTGTGTACTCTTGGTGAAATAAATACTTACACAAATCTCTAGAATTTCCTTATTAACAAAATTCAAAAACTATTTACATATATACAGTAGGAAATTCATAAAAAAATTCAAGAACAAGGGGTGACTTTCCCATATACTAAGGCCAATGCCTTATCAGTTGACATGACCTTTATAAAATCTTCTCTGGAAATGGGCTTATAGTAAAATTTAAGTCGGTGTCCATTTACCACAAAGGAGACTTATCCATCGTCAATTGTTTTAATTTTTACAGCTCCATTTTCATATACAGTGTCTACCTCATAAGGGCCCAACCAACAGGTGGTAAGTTTTCCTTTGAAGGTTTTGAATCAAGAATCAAACAACACAGCCCAATCACCAGGCTGGAAGTGTTTCTTCTTAATAAACTTGTCATGCCACTTGCTCCTCTAGTTTTGGACTAATATTGTCCGTTGGATGGCATCTTGCCTGATTTTATCCAACTCATTCAATTGTAGGGCTCGTTGCTTCTAAGCCTCATCTAGGTTCAATCCTAATTCTGCGGCAATACGGAAGTTCCTTACTTGGAATTCTATAGGTAAAAGTACTTGTTTCCCATACACTATATCATAAGGAGTGTGTCCAGTGTTATTCCTCCAGGTGGTCTGGTATGCCCACAAAGCCTCTGGAAGTCTATCATCCCAATCTTGGTGATGTAATTGAACAGTCTTGGTCAAGATGGCTTCCAGAACTTTGTTTGTAGATTCTACTTGACCATTGGCTTGCGGGTGCTATGGAAAAGATTTACAATGTTTCATGCCATATTTATCTGTTAGCTCTTCCATCAGCTTGGAAGTGAATTGAGTGCCTTGGTCAGTAAAAATTTCACTAGGGCACCGAAGAGGATAAATATGTCTTCATAGATAAATTCGACAAAATACTTCTCTATAGCCCTGAATAGGGCTTTTTCCTCTACCCATTTGGTGACATAGTCCGTACAAACCAAAATATAGTTCTTCCTACGGGACATGAGTGAAATTGGTCCTACAAAGTCAAGGGCCCATTTTTCAAAGGGTTCTATCATAACTTGGGCATGCAAAGGCATTTTTTCAGCTAACATAGGTCTTCCTATCCTTTGGAAATTATCACAACTTCTCACATATTTGGAAGCATCTTTGAAAATGCTAGGTCAATAGTAACCCGAATGTAACACCTTATATGTTGTAAGTTTGTTAGAAAAAATGGCCACCACATGGTCCATCATGAAAAATTCGTAGGATTTCAGGTACCTTGTCCTCTTAGACACATCTACGAATAATCAAATTAGGACCTGTGCAAAAAATATCATGACCAACCCAAGAGTAATTAGCACTTTGTGTAATAATTTTACTCTTTTCATGAGGTGACAAATGAGACGGTAATTTCCTAGTGGCCAGATAGTTTTCCATATCTGCAAACCATGGGGTATTGACAGAAAGGGAAAAGAGGTTTTCATCTAGGAAACCATCATCTACCGATATATCATCATCCTCATTTTTTATTCGGGAAGGAAATTCAGCTACTACATTATCCTTTCCAGGCTGGTCAACCATGGTGATGTTAAATTCTTGCAATAACAAAAGACACCTGGTCACCCGGCCATTAGTTATAGGTTTATTCATGAGGAACCTAATGGTGGAATGATCAGTATGTAAAAATACTTCATAACCTGTAATGTAATGACGAAATGTGTTAATAGCATGAACAACTGCCAAGAACTCTTTCTCGTTAGCCATATAGTTTAACTCGACAAGGGACAAGTTCTTGCTCACAAAATAAATGGCATAGGACTGTTGGTCTTCTTTCTGCCCTAATACCCCTCCTATTGCGGTGTCAGAGGCATCAGTGGATATATGAAATGGGAGAGTCCAATTGGACCCTCTAAGAATTGGTGCCACAGACAGCTTAGCTTTCAGGGTCTTGAAGGCAGTTTGACATTGCTCAGTCCAAACAAAATCAACATATTTTATTAATAATCCAAACATAGGTGCAACAATATTTGTAAAATTTTCAATAAACCATCRGTAGTATCCGGCATGTCCAWGAAATATTCTCACCTCTTTCTGAGTCTTGGGGGTGGAAGTCTGACGATGACCTTAATTTTTGCRGGATCGACTTTTATCCCTTCAGATGAAACATGATGTCCTAGAACTACTCCTTYAGTTAACAACATTTTTYATTTTTCATGACTTAGAGATAGGTTCATTTCTTGGCATCTGATGAGGATTTTTTCTAAGTTGTCTAAGGATTCCTGGTAAGTGTTTCCATAGACTGTGAATTCATCCATGTAGACCTCCACACAATCATGAATAAGATCGGAAAATATCCCTAATACTACTCGTTGAAAAGTGGCAGGAGAATTACACAATCTAAATGGTAAGACCCTATAAGCATGGGTGCCCCAAGGACAAGTAAAGGTAGTCTTGTCGTAGTCCTCGGGTGCTATAAGAATCTAATTGTACCCACTGTACCCATCTAGAAAGGAGAAACACTTCTTTACGGAGAAGGTATCTAGAACTTGGTCAATGAAAGGAAGAGGAAAGTAATCTTTCAGAGTGGCTTTGTTGAGTTCCCGGAAATCAACACAAATTTTCCATTTCTTGGTCACTTTCTTTGGAACCACTACAAGCAGGGATACCCACTTGTTGTCATAGATGGGATAGATAAATCTGACATTTAACAACTTTTGGATCTTCTCCTTGACTATATCTTTAAGTGTTGGGTTAATCCTTCTTTGGGGTTTCCTAATAGGTTTTACTTCCCCCTAGGTATATATATGATGGATGCATGTGTCGAGGTGTATACCCTTCATGTTAGTGTATTCCCATGCAAATTCTCCTGATTTTTCTTTAAGGATATCTACTAACTATTTTTGTTGGTCTGCATCCATCCCAGAGTTTATATGTAAAACGTTTCCTGGACTAATCTCGTAGGGCATAATATAATACATGGCAGACTCATCAATATTGAAAATAAATATTTCGAAGACAAAATGGATGGGTCGAATTGTTCTTGAAATTCTTCCCCAAACATGTATTCAAATTGGGGAAAAGACTGTGGAAAATCCACACATGTGATAGCAGAAATAAAACGATTTAGCACATTTTCTGTTGTGTTCTCCTGAAGTACCCATGCATGGTCACTTGGCAATATGGGTTCTTCCTAGTTCTCATTCTCGTATGGACATTCAAGCCACCATAGGTTCTCTATAATAGGTTGAGCTAGAGGGTAAATGGTGAGCTTATGGATAGAGAGACCATTTGATATGGTCATTTCTCCTTCTCTACAGCTAATAAATGCATTGGTTGTGGCTAACCAAGGTCTTCCCAAAATAATGGGATGGCCTTTGGTAGGATCCTTTGAATGAATGATGATAAAATCTATGGGGTACTCCCATGAGGATAAAGTAACCATGATATCATATAAGATTCCTTTAGGTATAACCCTAGTCTTATCTGCTAATTCCAAAATGGTTGGGGTAGGTCGAAGAAGAGGTTGTAACTGTAATTGTTCCAAGGTAGTAGCGGTCATAACATTGATGGCTGCCCCTAGGTATATGAAAGTGTTTCCAATGGAGACCTCATTAATGGTTATGGTCACTATGTGGTTTCCTAGATTCCCATATTTTTCTAGTTTTGGCTGCTCTGATATGTATTCGAAAAGTCCTCCTATCAAGTGTACTATAGGGGGATCTTTTTGCTTCCTACCTGGCTTCTTGATACACAATTCTTTGACTACCTTACTATGAATTGGAATGTCTTTAATGGCCTAAAGCAGAGGAATATTGACACAAATATTTTTCAATTCATTCAAAATGTCAAATTTCGGTCGGGTGGTAGGTTTCTCAATTACCAATCGGTCTGGATAAGGAGGGACCTTCGTAATTTGTGAAGGTTAATTTTGGAGAATATTGGGTTCTTGGTTCTTTAGGATAATAAAATCTTCCCACCTAGTTTCATCCGTGGGTTGTTTAGTGGTTTCTTCTTCTTCTTCCTGGATGACCACTAAAGGTCTCTGTCTATCTAGAAATTTTCTTGATCTTAGTTGAATTTCCTATAATGGAACAAGAGTAATGACATATGTCGGGAAAGCCTGCATCTCAACATTGTGAAGAGGTTAAGGGGGATTATTATTAGGATTTGGCACTGGTTGTGCCGGTAATAGTGTCGATGTTGGGGAGCTTCCATTTTGATATTGTAGAGGTTTTTGTTGTGGAATAGGAGGTAAAGGTGGTGGAACAAATCCTAACAAAAGTTGTGGAGTGCTCGGTGGGAACTGAGGATAAGAATGGTTGGACATATGGATAGGTGGAGCTTGAGGGTTTCCTTGGTTGTGTCCTCCCCTCCATCCTTGAATCCAAGGATGTTGGTACTGAGTAGACTAGTTTTGCCAACCTGGTGAGTTCCACTTTTGTTGTTGATAATAGGGTGTAACTTGAGACTATAGATCTGGGTATGTGGGTTTATTCCTAGGATACCATGGCCTCCTAGGTGCATAAGAAGACTCCCTAGGATCTCCACTCCTATAGATGGCTAATAAATCAGGCAATTATGGACATTTTTCAGTCACATGGTCTTTTGTATAGAAGCCACAAACTGAAATGTTATCTAATGGGCATTCCCTTGAGGAATTCTTCCTCCTTCATGTTGGGCAATATATGCTCATTGTTGCATTTTCCTCATCCTATTTCTTTTTTATTTTTAGGGTGTCCATCTGGGAACCTATTGTGCTTAATATATATGTCTTGAATTTCTCTACGAGGTTCCCTATCTCTTCTCTTGTGATACCACCTGAACTAATTTGTTTTAAGTTTCTGTTGTAAGGGTATTAAACATTCTTTCTTGTTTTGTCTCTACTCCTTGAGTAATTTTTAAACATTTCACATATTTCAAAAAATGGTTTATGAGAGATGTCACTTGATGCCATTAGGTTAAGCATATCTAGATATTATTTTGAAATTCGCTTAAGGAAAAGAGCCCTAATTGCATCATCTGGGAGGGCATGGTATTTTGACTTCTAGGAGATATAACCAAATCTTTCCATATATTCTTCGAGGGTCTTGTCTTCTAATTGTTGGATTTTAAAGATGTCATTACCAGACTCTTTGGTCTTGTAGTAGTCTTGGTAATTCTTAAGAATGATGCCTTTCATGGCTTCCCAAGACCTGATACTGGATTCTCCCAACCCCATGAACCATCTTAGTGTAGAGTCTTTGAGGGTGGTAGGAAAGAGTTTTAGTTTCTGGGAATCTTGTATGTAGTTGTAGCTCCTACAAAAGATGTCAAATTCAAATAGGAAGGTGTTTGGATCTTCACTTCTGTTACCATAAAAGGTAGGCAATGTTGAGAGAGGAATATTGTTCATGTTGACATTTGGAGTGGTGTCTAAAATCAGAAACCCGAAGGTATTTTCAGTTTGGTTTCCGGTTTCTTCTTCCTCCCCATGTCTTATATTGTTATGGTCTTCTTGATCATCCATATTGACTTTGTTTCCAAAAACAGAGTACCTGGGTGGTTTTATCTTTGAAGAAAACAAGGTTTCCCTTTGATGGAAAGGTCTTCCTACGGATTGGATGTATGGGACTCTACTTGATTCGGTTGAGACTATTGGTGCCAAAGTTTTTGTGTCAATTTGAGAGAGGATTACATTGGCTGAAATACCAAACAAAAGATTCACCTATTCAGGGTCTATGATGTCCTTAAAATTAGGGTCCCCTGGTGGTGGTGTACAAGCAAAGGTTGTATTGTTTGGTTTTGTGAAAGACTCAAGTGGTCTTGCCTCCTTTCCTAATATGATTGATGCTTCAATTTCTTGTTCTATACTGCTCCCTGTGTTAGTCTCTTCAGAGACTATTTTATCTCTTTGAGTTGAGCTAGCTCCTATTTTTCGGTATTAGTCTATGGATTTTATAAGAGGAACGTTCCTTCCCCCAAAGAAATCGGAAGAAACCTTGGTTGAAAGGTCTGATTATGATTTAATGTATCTACCTTGTGGTTTTCTAGGCCTATTCATGAAATAAGGAAAAAACAAAAGAAAAAGCTACCATTTGGTTTCTAGGTCTATTGATGAACAAAAGCAAAAAAGAAAAACTACTATTGGGTTTGGGGGAACCTAGTATAGTAGATGCGTAGGTTCCTACCTCTCATCTTAAAGCTCCCCCGCCACCAAGATAATGCTAAGGTATAAGGATGATCTATTTCTTAACTACTTCTTACCTTAAGACAACTCCCCAACAACGATGCCAAAAATGATGGGTGTTCTATATGAATTAAAAACACAGTAAAAACCCTCAATTAAATTGTCAATCCGTTGTAAGTAAACTTAGAGTTGTAGCAAAATATATGCCAAAGGTATAAGGGTTGGTAGAAGTATATCCTAATTAATGAAGGTAGCTATCTAAGGCTAATCTACTCAAGCAAAACTATCTGACGAGCAAACCCTACTAAGAAACTTGAAACTAGGTAACCTAAGTACTTTTGGGCCAAGGATCGATGGATAGTTCTAAGAAAACAAGTAAAAATCCTACTTAAAGAAAACTAGTTCATAACAATAAGCAAAAGCAACTATCTAATCATATCAATAAGCAAATGACAAAAGAAAACTTCTTTTAACTTTCTAACCTATATTCAATGAGTAACTACCCTATGAAAGAAAATAAATAAAAAAACAAGAAAAGACACCTAACTAACCTACTAAAGCAAGTAAACAAGTAAGAAGAGACAACTATCTAACCTACTAAAGCAATAGACAAGTAAGCAAAGACAACTAACTAAACTACTAAACCAAATAGACAACTAACTACTGCAAGCAATCAAATTAAAACTTCTCATTGAATAACTATCTAGCCTAAGAGGCAAGTGGACTAAATTCTTAATTCAAAACTACTTCTAATTCATGAAGGGAAATCTATTTTATTGAAAGCAAGAAAAACTAACAACTAGTCTTGAACCTATAATAAACAAGCTACTATCTAATCTATCAAAGAAAAGACTATCTACCCTACAACAACAATAAAACTATCTTTTTAAACTATGAAAGCAAGAAACTATATCGTATGATCTATGACAACAAGAAACCATTCTTTTAATCTATGAAAGAAAGAAAACTATATTTTAAATCTATGAAAACTCAAACATAATGTTGGTGGTTGTGTGAATGTCTCCGGTGTCGTATGATATCTCAATGACACTTGACAATAAAGGATAATTCAAGTGGTATAAGTTGAACACTAATGTCAATAGAGAAGTGAAAGGTATGGATTAAACAATCCAAAGAGAGTTGATCCGTGACAAAAACAATTTTAGATACCCTGCATATTCATGTATAAAACACCAACAACATAACGAGATCATCATTATACTTCTATACTACATAAGCAAAACTAGATTCAACCATTAACTAAAAAATATAATTGCAATTTAATTCTAGGAAAGGAAATTACATAAATGAAACTATTCTACATCTATTCGAACAATTCAAAATTCAAACTACAATAAGAAAGTGCTTGAAAACAGAAATTAAAACATGACATTAAAAAATAAACTAACAATTATATTAACCAACAACTAATTAAACAAGGTCTATATAAAAATGAGATAAGTAAGCTATAATAAAAAACTAGAATTAACTCTATCCATCCATCAAATCCTTGTCGAAGAGAACCCAAATAAAAACTTTGTTCTAGTCTAATTAAAACTCTATTTTAAACTTGACTATAAAATCATAAAAGAAGGGATAATCTAATATCTAATGCACATGGGGTTAGTCTAGGGATTTGCAAATCCGTTCCTAATCTACAATATCAATACATGTTAACACATCTCATCATTCTAACTTGCAAAAGAGAATCAAAACAATTAAACTACAACAAACTAATTAACACAATAAAAATATGCATGTACAGAAAAATAAAGAGAACAATTAAATAATAAAATGCATGAACAACACAAAGATAGTTACCAGACTGCTGGTGCCCCCTCCAACAAGTCATGGTCATTTTATAAAAGCACACCATGCTCTCAACAAGATGAATTCACCATAAAAACTAAAAAAACGCAGTTATGGTATAATCTGGTAATGTAAAAACTCAAAATAGAGTAAAAACATATTTGTCCCTATCACACTGATGTATCTGATGCTTAACTTATGTCTGACCACCTTGGTGGTATTTATAATGTTTACAGACCAAGTGGTCAACCACAGGAGGGTCAAACCACTTCTAAATTCGACAAATTACAATAAATGATGCCCTAACTTCTAAAACAAAGTGAGAAAATAATCGCTCAGCTGAACAACCAAAACTGAGTTATTGAGATCTCAGTAGCTGGAGGGGGCAAGCATAAAAAAAACCCATGTTCTCGATTCTCCCATCACTAGCCGCCAATACCATAAATGCCAAGTCACCCTCCGTTTTTGTGCAATACACAGTGCTAAACAGAGTGTCGGATCAGGTACCGGAATGAGTGCTGGAAGGAGTGTCAAATCAAGTGCCAGAAGCAGAAACATGGTGTGTTTTTGCCCTGTAACATAAAAAACATGAATCACATCCTTGCAAATGTAAAAACATGATGAATTATACTCGATACAATCATTAAACATGAATCATACGTACCTTATGTCGATCATACTGTTTTAACATAAAATTCTTCAAAAAGCTCCTTCAAAAGATGAAAAACACATATGTACATGCGGTAAAAGTGTATAATAACCATCATAAAAGTGATCATATCTCGGGCCCAACACATATGTAGATAAACCTCAAGGTTTTGAGGTATAGCAGAAAGGGACTCTTGTATGCAGATGAAATAAGACAACTTGGTGAAGATCCTCCAACGAACAGTAGAAGCGTGGTGAAAATTTTCTATAATAGAGATATTGTATCATAATGGTTACTCAGAAGTCTAGGATGATGAATTTCTAATCCATGACAAACTCTCATGATGACAGAAGAAGTGCCACTTGGATATGTTCCAGTTTGAGCCTTGCCACGATGTGATGAGATAGCAGGAAACAAAAGAGATGAATCCAACCATGATATACTGTAATGATCAAGAGTTATATGAAGCCTTCAGAGAAAACCAGTGTTCCAGAAAGACCGAAGTACATTGAGATCAAGCATTACATTCTCCATGATGAGGTCCAGAAAACAGAAGTGGTTCTTCAATATATCTCCACAGATGGGTAGATAAGCATATATTTTGGTAAAGCCTCTCTCCAAGATAAAAAATTTTGCATACTCAAGAAACAAGTTGGAGCTCATGGAGACGACTTCCTTATTGAAAAGAGAAGAGATGACTCCCAGGTTGGGAGGGAGCACTGATGTGTTATTGATTTATGGATAGTCATTTTTCAGTTTG